>JAQBSW010007768.1:0-38538 GCA_029291075.1 Eudiplozoon nipponicum | reverse complement strand
ATGTTTCATATATATATATATATATTGATATATATATATATATATATATATATATATATATATCCGTATATATATATATACTCATCCGAATTTTACGTCTTTGGGATTAGACTCTAGATAAGAGGATGTCCCAATGAACTTTAATTAAATTTTTGCATTAAGTATCTATTTTCCACAAAATCTGGAAAAGGTCTTACAATATTTTTAATTAAAGATTTATTTTATACCAATCCTGAAAACGTGAAGTCTGTCATATTATATTTATTACTGTTATTGTGATATGGAGCTCTATGTTGTTAACAAAGATATCTTTCTTCATTATTTATATTTCTGTTAACGTATACGTCGTTGGTTTGGAAAAGGGAAAAATAATAAATGTAAACAATGCGACACGTAGCTAATCAATCAGAATAGATAACGCATTGCAAGCTCTGTATAAAAATACACGTTTTTATTAAAAGTCTTTGACTCAATCAAAAGCAAGCCAATTGGCTATTCAATCAGCATCTTTAAGCTGCTATTGATGAATTCAATTGAAACAAAAGACGGAACGAGAATTCTAGGCGCTCGTACAAACGGTTTCAGCATTTAGCAGAACGACCTAGAAATTTTAACAACAGGTTTAGAGGTGTTATAGAATTATACACGAGAAAAAAATTATTGGAGTTTATTGCGAAGCATTCAAATGTGCTACCTTTGCAGAATGCTTTACTTTCAACTTGTTAAGTGTAATTTTACAAAAAAATATCAAAAAGAAGCACTGTTGCTTGAGACCATATTCTGTTTCATAAAAATGCTTTCGAATAATTGTGACATTATGGACGTGTAATCCTCGGTTGTAAGCACGTATCTAATGGCTTAAAGAGATACATTATCCCACATGTAAATTAACACAGATAGGTATATAGCAATTTAAATGGATCCAACAGGACAATTTAGGACTTTTACAATAATTGATTGCGCGGGTGGTGGTAACATTTTTTTAAATCAAGTTTGCGAGCTTGAAGTAAACACCAATCCCATTGTATTTAACCAGTCGTCGAACAACATAACAAAACTACCGCCAGCTGCGGTATGATGATGATCATGGAAGGTCGAAACGCCTCTGTGCGTTGCAGTTTGCTGTAGTTTTTTCATGTTGTTCGACGACGGGTTCAATACAATGGGATTGGTGTTTACTTCAAGCTTGCAAACTTAATTTAAATAAAATAGGACATTGTTTAGGGAAAATCTAATTAACACAAACAGACACATAGATACACTTCGAAATATGCCAACGGATTGAGTTATACAATTTATTTCATCAGACGAACGATCGATATTTTTATTTTACAAAATGATGCATATAATTGAAATATGATCGAAACAAAATTTGTTACTTTAATTTTCAACGCGACACAAATCAGTAGGATGTGTATAATGAAACAGATAAAAATCACTTTTACCACCAAAATGACAGAAAGAACACGTTATAACATTGATGACAGATTCTAGATACTATTCGGCATTTGAGGAAATAATTAAGACTGCGATAAATAATAGCAAAATATAAAGAAAGAAATTGTGGGAGAGTGCACAGCCCAGTCTCAAAATTACAATAATGCACCTACATGTTAATAGAGTCGGTAAAGCCTTGCAGTGAATTCGAAGCATTAGTAGTACGAACATTGTTAATAAATCATTTAAATTAACAAAATAAATAAATAAGAAGGACATTGAGAAAAATAACAATGCTGATTACAAACACTGCCATAGAAAACGCGATAATTTTTAATTAACTCGAAATGAATATCTCAATCTTCAGACTAATCTGAAGTACATAATAGAATTTAAATTGGATTGAAAAATATCATTCAGTTTAAATCCCAAGATGCACACTAATTTTTAATTATTCGTAAGAAAAAACCAATAAACTCAAAAATCTACTTGAAACTTTAGGTCCAAAAAGATTTTCCAGCATCAATAATTAGTAGAAGAATAAACAAAAATAGTATTAATATGAACATAGCTCTTAACACATTCATAGTGATGTTTATAAAGCTAAAAACAAAATGCTCTTATTCACCAAAACTTGTGCCGTTTACAATTTGACATCTACAGGCGAAATTACATGTATCGGACGAATCAATAAGACATAAATCAATAAAATCCATCTTAACCTGCTAACAAAATTAATTCAATGAACACTCACATGATACGCGAAATGTAAAATCATTTCGCAAATATTACAAACGGAGCACCGAGTCAACATAATTATCTTCGCAATTGTTCACGAACTGAAGTCGAAGAGATTTTTCAACGATTATGAAACATTATATCTGAATATGCCAAAATCGCGACTAAATTTTCACAAATTCCATCAAAACGAAATATTTTGTCACCAGTGACAACGAATAAACAAAGCAGCCCGTAAATTTTTCAAGAGCAGCAAATACATATATTCAGATTTTTGCATATGCTACATGTAAAGAAAAATTGGAATAACGAATTCAGATCGACTAATAATGGCAAAATCAAATTAACCGCAAAACCGGTGAAGTCTATGGATTACGAAATAAAATACAATCTATACTTCTGGCACGAAATACGCTCAATTATGCTATGCAATTCCAAATTAAAGGGAAAGTTAAAAACGTCTGCAATGCCAAGCCTAAATAGGCAATTAGCTCACATGAACTTACGACCAAATATGGCAGAATTCGATTACACATAAAATAAACAGTTACAAGGAATAAATTTAAGCTTAAAATCAAATCCATAAACACATAGGAAATAAAGAATAAAATTAAAAAACACTTTATTTGATGAAAGAGCACTTCTCTGTTCAATTTAGTCAATAGTATTCTAAATATTTTTAGATGATCTCAAAATATTCAGAAAATAATTTAGTTGTCTCTAGCCAATGAATGTTTTATTTTATGAGAGAACTAATAAAAGTTTTAATTAAAGAAAATTGATTTAAAATCTTAGTCGATCCAGATTTCCAATACTGGCATGATTTAATCTCTTCAAATGGAAAAATAAGTACATAATGTTTTCGATACGCTACGCTGGTAGCGACAGAACGAGTATAAGGCGGGTTTTTGACTTGGAAAATATTTTGAAATTGCTCATTTATTGTTATTGTCATTCTTAATACTTTACTATTTTCCGGTCCAAATTTCGGTAGCATAATCTTGTGATCGCCCATCGAAAGTAGCATGAGTAAATCTCCATTGACGCGAGAAAATTTTATATGATTTAATAGCCACTGTCTGTCTGCATACATTTAATATGCAACCAATTTATCCTGGAAACGGACATCTTATAAAATACATTATTCTAATGTTGAAATAATGATCTAGACGATCGCTGATACATCCAAATCTAGCGCGCATGATGTTAATGTAAATCGTATACTTTGAAGAGCTATTCTTGGATAACTCTTTCATTTATTTTGGTGGCACAGCGAGAACATACAATCTACCGTATAATTATCGAAAATTGATAACTTAAGCTAAATTTATGGAGTAAAATTTCCAAACCAAAAATATTACAGATGTTTTCTTATACTTGTTACTAAGTCCATAATATATTCCGCATTTTATTTTTTTAAATTGTTTAAATGACAAGAAAATCAAATTTAAGTTTATAATACACGTATAAGGTGTGGGATATGAGTGCAGTACACGTTGTCTAAAATTCAAGATATATAATAAAATTTTAAATATGCACAATGCATAAAAGAAACACCTGTATTTTCTAGATTCTACAATTAACAATATTATTTTGAAGTAATGCAAAATTTAACAATTTCCCTTACAGACTTTATCCAAATCATTTCTAAATTATATGTACTTGTTTTTTGAATTAACTTAATATGATATTTAAGATGGAGAAGTACATCATTTTTTTATTCAATGTGTAAGAAGCTACATTTAAGATGCAAAACCAATGCATAAGTGTTGATTGTTTTGACTGATGATTTCGACAGTTGCCTTTAAAATATTGTTTTTAAATTTTATAACAAATCAAATCACTCCATTTTCATCAACATTATTAGCAATCACTCGTGATACATTTATTTTATACTCAAAACTACTTTAAACAACGTTTTGACACGCAATCCTGCTCTAGATTAACTAACGACTATGGGCATCTGTATATACGAGCGTGCGTATGATTGATAGTGTTAAAACAAAATTATCTATGATATTATCGATGAGAGGAAGCAGAATTTCTTGAGACTAACACTGATCAGAGTTTCAAGTGATATTAGTCAATGAGAAGTTAGCATATGTTACACTTCTGTTTAATTCATAAAGGCCACAGTCGTTAAAAAATAATTAAATACACACCAAAGTTTTATCGAGTGTAAAACCGGAGCATTTTCATTGGATTTTCTTAAATAGGGGTTATATTTTCGTATAGGATTTGCAAAAGCGCGTCTGTGATGCCGACACTCAGATTAACAGGTCAATCTGACGCTAAAGTTTAAAACGTTTCAATTAAGACTAATCTTTAGGACTAAATTAATGTATTCTCCAATTAAAATATTGACATTTTGAATTGAAGTTTGTATAATTCCCTGACAGTTTCCGTAATTTAAGCATAATGCCTCAATAAAAGCGTGAAAACGTTATTATAAATTTGTAATTTAGTGGATATATACCAGCTAAAAACTCAATGCAATGTTGAACGCGTCATAAATTCCTTTTTGAAAATATATAAGAAATTCGCTATATCATACAAAGGGACAATGTTCCATGTTGAATATCATTACTAGGTGCCACTAAATTTCAAATTTTATAAAAATCTTGAGTTTATGCATATTCCACTACTTTGGCTTATAAAATTAAGGCAATTGACATAGAAAACTAGTACAAATTTCCGAGTCAAATTTTCTATACGGCAACGTAATTTCGTTGGCTTGACGAGACTTCATATTTTCCAATTCTGCTATTAATTATTTTAAATTTGTCCTACTGAAATATGAATCAGTTCTTCTAATTAAGATGAACTACGCATACTTCCGTTTGACACACACAGAAATTGCTTTATTAAGTAAAATCACGTATACGCAATTCTTTTAAAAGATACACTCACCTAGTAATTATTTCTATTCACGTGAGCTCTAAATATAAAATACGAACAAGTTTATGTATACTCATTTTGTCTTCGTAGTTCAAAAAGTGATATCCAAGTACATAATTAAGAAATTCTTTCCCAATATATCAAAATCGACAGGCCTCATATAAATTGTAACAATAACGGATAAACAATATTTCTTTTCTTAGCTTTGCTTAAAACAAATATAAAAAGCGACAAATTTGTTAATGTCGATTCATAAGGGATTGTAGTCGTTACTTAAGATAACAATAGCAGAAAAAATCGTTTGGCACTTTTGTGTACAGAACACAGTGTGGCAGTTTACAAAATAATGTTTTTCGTCACTTACGTACTCAAACAACCATTTATGTCCCGTTCGCCTGTTAACAACTAAAAGTTCACGTGCCAATTTGCAAAGGATAGACACGCAATCAGAAGCAATAGTCGAGAAACAAGAGTTCTTATTGAATAGTCGAACACAAATGTGCATTCGTGTACCGTAGGCAAACGTGTGACATAAGATAATAAAATTTTCATTTTATGCAAAGTAAAGTATGCATATCAAAGGCTGTCTCGCGGACTCACTTAAATAATTCAAAAAATGAGACATAAATCATGGTGAATTAATAACATCAGAATGGTTTTCCTTAAAAAGTCATTACCTACTATTCACTCAATTAGCGAAAACATTTTTTTATTTCCAAACTGTTTTGCATTATATAATGTAGCATGTTGGCAAGATTCTATAATACATTTTTAGTGTACAAACTTAGAATTGCCTCAGACAGTAAATGCAATTAATCAATACATCGGGTTTCTAACTTACTTATCGTGTACTGGACAGAATTCCAGTTAGCGTGGATCCAGGTTTTGAGAGTCCTCCACGGCTCCATTGAGGCCATTTGCCATCTTAACTTATCACGCCTATGAATATTTTAGATTTAAAATCGTACTTTCCCTTATGTCGAGCCTATTTTCTATCGATAGTGCCCAATGGTTCCATCAGTTCATTCTAAACTGGGTACACCAAACTGAACAACAGTCGACTTGAAAAAGTAAAGTTTATTTTAAATTCAATGGCGGGCTTTTGGAAACTAGTTGTTTCAAAAAATTTTTCTGTAGAATGCAAAAAACAGCCATTGCAATTCATCAAGTAAGCCGTTTCGTTCTTTATTAGGCGCTTATCAATAACTTGCCATTTTGAATATATTCATTAACAAATGACCGTTAAATATTTAGGAAGAAGACTATATGGGATATATATTTAGAGTATATCAAACGCGAAAACTTAATTTAAATTATTATCATAAATGATTCATTAAGTTTGCTAAAGTTGCAGAAGATTTGTCATTAAAATTCCATAAATGTGTAGCCGACTTTTTCGCAGAAGCACAATGCATGCAAAGTTACTATATATATTAAATAATTGTTATCACCACCTGCGCAATCAATTATTGTTTAATTGTATTGCCTATATATATATATATATATATATATATATATATATATATATATATATATATATATATATATATATATATATATCTCGCTAGACAATTTAGCGCCGTACATTAATGCTGATTGAAATTCGTCAGTAAATGTGTATGAGAGTAGATTTGCAGTGTTGTTAAATTGGTCATATACTAATAAATAAGTGTTTAAATCAAACTTGCTAACTTGATTTAAATAACTGATAACTGACGCGAGCAACAGCATAATTTATATACGTATATCAAGAGTTGCAAAAAGATTTTGCTCGAGATGTTAATGACATATAGCTTCCGATATTTCTCGTATAATACAAAGTATATGAGACTACTAGAAAAGAGAGCGTCACAACTGTTTCTCCATAAATTATACACGCATTGCGGTTTGAGCCTCACTATTCAATTTTCTGTCGTATTCTGATGATAGTCACGGATAGTCGAAACGCATCAGTACTTTTGACTGGCGGCAGTTTGGCTACGGTATCCGAGCGGTAAGATATAATTGGATTAGTGTTTATGCAAAGCTCGCAAACTTCCTTTGAAGGACTGTTACTTCCACACAGGCACTTGATGATTTTTTAACTGAATAACTTAAACACATGTTTGTAGTGCTGAAAGAATATTTTGTTAGTGACTAAATTGAAATTTGACAACGTTATTCACAGTCAAGTACAATTTACACGAGACTAATGGCGTTATGCGCTGCAATTCTAATTTTTGTTTATATGAATTGTGGTATAATACTCGCGGGTAAGAACGCTCTCAAGCATTGGTAATAATCAGAGAGGGACGAAACACGTCAGTACATGTGAGTGACGGTAATATTCCGCTATTTTTGAAAACTCAGATTTAATCGGATTTGAGGTTAATATTAAGCTAGCAAATCCTTAGTGAATAAATGGAAAATTTATATACCGCAATTGAAAATTTGTGTTATGCACCTTATTTCGAAAATGAAAAATTTATACCGTTAATTTGTCAGGTTAATTTACGCAGAATTATATAAAATCGTAAATTTCGGTTTTTAGATAGCAAACAATTAGGTTCGTTTTTAACCTGAGGGAAAGCAAATTTTTTTTGCCTATCGTAATCAGATAAATAGGTTAATATTTTAAATGTACAATTTGTAAGTTTTCAATGTCTATGACAAGAATTATGATTATATATTAAATTATAATTTTCTGCAAATTGCCCAAAGAATAAATTAATTCAATTTTTACACTAGACTGAAATTATGATACTCATATGAAATCAAGATCATAAAATCGATCAAATCGATCGTTTGCCTACTATTTTAGTAGAAATAACGGAGATTGAACCAATTTTCACCATTCAACTAGATGTAGAAAATTTCTTTCACCAAATTTTTATTACTCTAAAGCTCAACTCGCAGACTCAGCTGCATGCGTGTTGTCTAAATTTTGTTAGGTTGATTCAGATTATTACGGGTATCACAGGTATCAAACAAAAGTGTTTATCATTTAAATAAACATTACGAACTTGATTGAGACACTAGTCCTATTTTATACACACATTTGTGAGTATAGGCTAAGAATTGCATTGTGTAAAAACGGCAATTCATCCAGTAGACCGGTTTCGTATATATTGGAAAATCTCCACGTACTTTACAGAATTTGTTGTGGACCGGGCTTGAACCTAGGCGTGTCTGCTTCAAAATTTGTTGCTCTAACAACTGAGCTAGCAAGCCACACACTACAAACACTGTTCATCTACTTACAAACTAATGATTTTAAGCGGAGCAAATATGTAGACCTAAATTTGCAGCTAAACACCCCAAGAACTCAACCTTCATCTTAGCAATTGTTATCAACACCCGCGCAACCAGTCTACGTTTAAAACTCTATATTATGTAGCTTGATTCATAGGGAATTAATAATTTGCTTTGAATCTGTCTTAAAGTTTATTTAAATGAAAAACAACTTATCAGCTAATGAGAAAAATGTGTCAATAAAACATATTTTCACGAAAATCTAGTTAGCACATTTTTTAAACATAGTGAGCATTACATCGTATAATATGTTTTGTTCATTTGCGCAATATATGACTATAAAATATTCTTCTATTTGAATCGTTATTCAGCTTTCAAAAGCTTCTCATTCTCTGAAAATGAGATTATCTGAACGCTATTTATGTTCTATTACTTACATACTTAAATCCATACTGTAAAATCGTTTCGTGCATTCAATTAGGTATTAATTAATTGCTGCATGTTTCTGCAGTGCAAAATCCCAATGTCTGCCACCTATGTTGTATTAAAAAACAGCCAACGGTGTAAATCTTTTCCATATGAAAAATATATTTATTTGAATTTGAGGCAACGAGGATATTACATGTAAAATATAACTATTTTTTAAATTAGTTTCTTACCAGCTGATAAATGAATCTAATTTTTTATACCAACATATGGCGGCAGCCTTTAATGATTTTTTACCTGTTAAAAATAAACATTGCATTCTGCAAATATTAGCTAGAAATTATGCGACCGGTGATTGAGGCGTGATGTAAGTGTTTCAGTTATGAAACTCCTCCCCATTGCCAAAAATGCAGAGTTTAAACTCCATTTTAAATTACGATAGTTTTTTTTCGTCTGTCTCTCTCACGTGGCTCCTATTTGATATTTCTAATGTTATCAGGTTTAAGCTAGCCACCTGGGATCTACGTGCTTTCTGTTAGTATAAACTAAAATTTGAGCAAAATAGCGAATGCATTTCTTGTAATAAAGCGTTAGCACAGTGCATGCCCCTGGGCACGGCTTTTTATGTGTTTTATTCTTAAAATAAAAATGGAGGAATCATTCGTTCTGTCCTCTCACAATTATTCTGTTTTTCGATCGCTTAATTTTTACCATTCACTTGTTTAAAACGACGTTATTTTCATTTCGGATTTGTAAACGCACTTCAACTCCGCTGTTCCTCTGCCAATTCTGTCGAGCATTTTGTTCATACTGCACTGTCAAGTACGTGCTTGCTGTGATCAAAAAAGGATTGACTTTTGGACTCAAACGAATGAACGAACACGTCGAATTGAATTCCCAGGCTGCTTCAAAGTTTATTGAGGCTAGATTTGCATGAGATTGTTCTCAAGGACAGATGTTCTCGGTTAGTTATGTACACTTCTAGAATTCCACGTCGTACAGTGCGCCCTAATCAATCAATCTGTGCATCACACAGAGAATAGATGAACGCACTTTGCTTACCTGCTTCGTGCAGAAATAAAATATGATTTTCCTCGACCAGTGCAATAACAGCTATCACAACATCTACTAGCGATGTTCTACGACAGCAGTAACAATCTGCGAAAAGTCACAAATACTAATCGCAACTCACGAAATGTCTATCAGCTTATATCAACTTCCCCAGTATTTTGCGAAATTCTAGTGTACAGCAACTCATCGCCAACTCGACTACAACGTTGAATTTTAAATATCTTGACTTCTGGTGAACACGTTACTTTTTGTCGATGAAAAACGTCAAATAACTATGTTTCAGAAAAATTGCTCATTCTTTTTTCCTCAGTTTTTTCTTTATGTTCCTTGGCATGTGTAAAGTTTCAAATATTGGTCTTCTTGGTACATAATTCTCATCACTATACCTGGTCTTAATTTACGATGGAGTAATCTTAACCCGGTCCTCGTTTAGTCCAGTAATATAATTTCATAATTAGGTATTACCCTGAGCAGTTTAATTATTGCGTGTGTTTTTTTACTGACCAGTTGCAACCAATGTTCGTTTGGTTTTAATTATCGTTGATTTAAGTTAGTAATGCTACTATTAGAGTTAGAATTTAGTTGGCACGCATTTCGAGTTACATGGTAAAACTGCGGGCTATATTACAAAATGTCTTATTGGTAAATTATTTGCTAGACTAGGGCTGAAAATTTTTATGTAAACAAAATGCAAATTACCACCATATGTTTCACATGATTTACAGCCAGTCTTTACACATGTTTGAATGAGATAGGACACATTATTAATAATATTAATAATACACACACACTATTACATATGACATATATACATATACATATTATTATTTCTGTTCCCGTTGTTAATTTATGTACTCACCAACATACTTATATTTATCCTACGGCTATTACCGTGCTCATCCGTGTTCATTACTCAAATTTAATTTGATTATGCGGCTTGTTAATAAACTTTCGCCTTCACGCCATTGAGTTTGTCATTAAACGAACTTGGAGTGGCTAATAAGTGCGACACAGACAATTGCGAACAATTAGTCTAACAGCCATCTATACGCGAGTAGTCTCATTATATATATATATATATATATATATATATATATATATATATATATATATATACTAACTTGCACTGTCTTTAATTATACCTTATAAATTTTGAAGAGAAATTACAATTTAAATGGGGAAAACAGATATTCTTCTTCATAGGTATATCATTTCGATAGCGTTCGACAAAAATCAAATTGTTTTATGCATTATTTTACCGATTTTGCAGTTGCTTGTATAAATGATCATTTGTCTGATTTTGCGTTTAAATTATCCTTGTTTGCAATACACATTTGAGTGGCTATTCTACTCCCATTAGCAAATGTGTGACGGTGCGTATATTTCAGCGTGCAGGTATGCTTCTGATTGTATAATTACGTAAGGCGTGAGACCTTATTACCATTCTAACAGATTCTCTGCTTTGGCAAGGATATGCGTTTAAGGCTATGGCACGTACAAATACGTTTCGTGTATTTTCACAAATTTTGTCACATTATTTCTGTCTTGCTCCGGATATCTTTTATTAATTAGTTTTGTGTTGTTAGTTAAATAAATCCGTTTTAGGGTTTTTTAAAAATTTCAACATTGATAGTTGGAATAAATATGATGTATTTATTGCTGCTTAATTTCCATATTTTTCCAAGGTTGGGTGTGTGATAGAATCAGAGATGAAATCGGCATTATTATAAGCAATTCCAACTCAGCGTCCATATACCTTGATATTAGCCTTGAATCACAAAAGAGATCTTTGAAAACACAAAATATATGCCGTTAAAATATTCATATAAGCAGTTTTAAACAAAGCGAAGATTTGGCTAAATCTAAAGGTATGCAAAGAAGAGAATATATGTCCCAGGAATCATTGCCTTACATTTTTGCTAAAGCTCTATCAGAGCAAATAAATGCACAATAACTATACTTTCGGGATCATTGTAAATAAATGCCGAGTATTCAGGAATCTTGCAAACTAAATTTGACCCAAGATACCTTGGTTGAAAGCGATACATACAATTGATTTTAACTCGGAACACGAGACGTGTGTACTGGCATTTATTTCGCGTAACATTCGCATGCGTGACTTCAGCACAAATGATATAAAACATTGAATTTTTTCAGAAAAACCATGGTGTTGTCGGTGAAAAAAATCTAAACAAGCATGGAAGTTGTCACAATTTACCATTGCCTTGTGAAACAAATATTTTTTGTAGAATAAAGATAATACTGAAGTATATTTAGAAAATTTCTATAGATTGTGAGTTTGCGCTTAAACGGAGTCATATTATCACGACAATTGTTAAAAATTAAATTTAATTTGGTGTAAAAATTTTGCGATTTGAACAGTAGATGACAATACAGACAAAGAAATAATCCGAAGACGATAAAATAATATGATAATTTAGATGTCTGGGGGCAAAAGAATAACACGGTTCGAAAAATAATACTCTTCAAGTAGTATTTTTCATTTTATTTGGATATATCCATTTGGTAAAACTTGTCTAAATATAATGTGAAAATGGACACAACACTACGTATGAGCACAGTAAAATGACACACGCAAAATAAGGAATGTCGTTTGAATGCATTATCAAGTAATTTAATTGGCGAAATTATTTACAATAAACGTATTGTTGATTGTTCAATGGGATTTTCTCATTGTGAGAAAACAAATTAAATTTTCTGATAATGACCCATTTTATTTCAATAGTTTCTTTCGGTTTTGCGAGTGGAACGTTTGTAAGCAGACCTACTAATAATGAATCTGAAATAAATTCAGGAAGCTCAGCATTATGATTGAAATCTGAACTGCATTTCGAAACAAACATATTTTGTCAATATCTTTGCCGTTCATGAGATTCATAGAGTTGATGAAGTTTAGGGCTATTTTATCCGAAATTATCGTCCCATTTCCCAGCATTTCCACTAGCACAACTTAATATTTCCATTTTCTTCTTTTTGCATGTGTTGAAAACGGTTACGATAATTTCATTTTACTTTCCCTTTAACAGATTTTTGTGGACAGTAGTTGATTTTTTTTTCTATTCCTTATTGTTCAGTTTCGCATATTTTTGCCGTATCGCAGCCCTTCATATATTTTATAAAATTGCAAACGTTTGCGGCCGCTTTTCCATACCCATTATTACGGTTAGCAACATTTAAATTAACGCAGCTTAGTATTTGCAACCTTTTCACGTTGTATGATCTAAAATCTATTAGCGGATCCAATATGATGACAAAATTCGAATGAACGAACGAGCAAAAAAGCAAGCACGTTTTGTGGCATAGATCTCTGAAAAAGTCCAAAAAGTAAATATTTCTAATAGTTTATTCCAATTTTATCGTAAAAATCATTAATTAAATTTGTCCTGTTCGGTTGAATTTTATTAAAAATGGTTCAAATTTTCCAATTCAGAATTATATTTATCGACAGTAGTTTCAAAAAATAAATACCTTAATACCAAATTAAACTAGTCGTTATTTTCGTCGATTTTAAGTGGGGCTTGTCTATCCATATGTTACATAACCATAAAAACAGTCAATTATAGTTGCATTGTTGAAATTCGGTAAATCGTTTTAGCTATAAATCATTTCGCAGACAATTATTATCAAGGATTGTTCACGATTGTTTATGTACTAGCAAATGCTCAACTGGAAGCATATTTTTAAAATAAAAAACGGAGTACATTTTCGAAAATTATGTTTTTCATGTAATGTTCTAAAGAATTTTAGTATAGTTTGTCAAATGATAAAATGAAAACAGAATTTTAAACTTTTTTCTACTAAATTCTGTAAAGTTTTGCAACAATTTCAATTATTCTCACAATATCCACAATTTACGTTACTAACCTTTATAAATATAACAAATTGCTGCCAAAAATGAACTAATCGATAATTAAAGAAAAACTTCTATGTTGTCTTTTCTAGAATTTAACTACAACATCTTTTGTTCCATCGACTATTGCTGAAATACTTCAGAGAAAAATAACTATTATATTTGGCCTATTTTGAAAATCATTATCGTTGTACACTTTACAGAATATAAAACTGTTATATAAAATGAGTACGCTTTGACGCCCCCATTTCCGAAGACGTTAATTGAGGTGAACATCATTACTGCTTTAAACAGATACGGTAAAGCGGGAGATTTAATGATCAAAAACCCCAAAATTCGTTTACCAATAATACAGTGGGTATTGTGCATATTACCGACTCGAAGGAATAAGACGCCGGTAAACCCAAAACAAATTTGGTTGTATGGTTACAGTGAGGTTTATACTGAATTTAGCCTTTACTTCTGGCCGAAAATTTACTACTTCTGTGCTTGCTCGAAAAGCTTAGCAACTAATTGTATTTAAATTAGTTCGCAGCATAAATCGACATATAAAGTGATTTTTATTTGTTGTCAAAGGCAAACGGAATCCGTAAATTAAATAAAATTATAATAAATTTTATTATAAATGCTCAACGTACGATCGGATGTATTTGGTCCTTACAGTCCAAAATTTAAAAAATCACCAACAAAACTGACAAACTGTCAAATTCGCTATCTTGCTTTATAGAAATGTAATCGCACCCACGTAACTGATTGTAGTTTAATTGCATAAATAATAATTCAATTACCTACTTATCTATTTTTCAGTCCATTTCACTTATTTAATTGTTAATAATATGCCAAACTACTTTATACGTTAATTTAGGTGTTTTTATATGCATAGGCTTCCAGATTACAGTTGTGGATGGTACAACTTGATTTTAGTCTATATTCAGAATCTAATTATTAACAGGCATCCATGGAGGCGACATTTAGTGTATGCATGTAATTGTGCAAATGTAAACACATGCAGACTGATAATTTAACAACAATCTGCTGCCTGAATGGAAGAAACAATTCATGGAACTTTAGCTCTTTCAATAAATTCCAATAACGGCCAAATGAATTATTCTTCTTATGAATATTACATCATTGCCTACACTGTACCAGACGTATAAGTTTTAGTATTGAATGCACGTTAGACAAATTTTTTTAATTGTTGTTCAGAACATTTATTGGGAACTTGATTTCATGACAACGCGGCAAATAAATATTGCATGCAAACTTGAAGGGCGTTTGACAGTAATTCCCATCTTGTCACAATGAATTGCGTACAGCATGAAAATTACAGGAACCATAGCAAAATATATTTTATTTCAATAATTTAAATGATAATGTTGGCATAATTGATAATGATTAAAAAAATAAAATGAACTTATAATGACAAAAACAACTTTTGTTATAATAATAATAATAATAATAATAATAATAATAATAATAATAATAATAATAATACAATATAAAAATAATAATAATATTAATAATAATAATAATAATAATAATTATAATAATACACACATATTAATACACACACATAATTATTATTATTATTATTATTATTTTTATTATTATTATAATAATAATTATAATTATAATTATAATAAGAATTATTATTATTATAATTAGTACATTTATTATTATTATTTTAATAATCCTATAATTACTCATACCAATAACAATAATCAATGTCATCATTATTATTAATACATAATTTGACAAATAAATTGAAAAAAAATATCCCCAAAAGAGAAGATATAAAATTCAAAAAGAACTCACGTTCATTGAAATACAATAAAGGGACAATAGATATAGCATTATATCTTAGACTATGAATAGTAAATTAGACGTATACTTATAAGCAAATAAAACACATACAGACTAGTTCACTTTTGATACAATATAAGGCATAATAAGAGATTACTCGTTTCTTCGTATCACCCAGGCTAATTCTTATTCAAATGAGTGAACAAAAATTGCCGCATTGAAAAATGTTTCTGTGAGAAATGATCGACCACATTAATTTTAATTTTACCTTAGAAAACTGGCAAGTGGAATTAATTTGGATTTTTAAAATTTTAGGGAAGATAATGTTTTTTTTTAAATTGCTATATTTTCTCTAAGGTGTTGAAAACTGCACAATGTCTATTCTTCTGAGACAATAAGTATGCAGCGAAATATTGTGCAAGACAACACAGACATAAGCTAAAATTCATTTACTCCATTGTCCTCGCGTCGTTCTGATCCAACGGATGTAAATTTTTATGTATGTTCTTTTTTAGTGATGTTTTTTGTAAGTGCAGACGATTTAACCTTGGCTGATAGAATATTTCGCGTGATATGTATATCTGGCCGGGGAATGGTATATTTCCGTATTATAAAAAATAATTTACTGACTATGGACGATAATTGGCTGGAAGGTATATTCTTGGGAAATGTGACTTGGAATATATTCTATGTCTTGTTAGTTTGGAAACTTCATTAAATACGAAAAATTACTATTAATTATAAGGCCCGGAGTCGATACCTCCCATTAAAAAGAATTCGAATAAATTTTATTGTATAAATTGAATTTCGATTCTCTTGGAACCCTTTGGGAAGAAGATTCTTATTTTATAAATAAATTTACAAGCTTGGCCGTTCGAAAATTTGAATTGAATCATAATTAAGAGTCCTTTTGTTTACTACCTTGGGAGAGCCCCTGAGACGTCAGTCTCGGAATGATCATATATATTAGAAAAACAAAATTCATCAGCACATCCTCCTAAACTAAATTTCTTATTTCCATCAATTAATTGTTCCGTATCCTCGCACTTATTGCTAATATCCGTTTTTTAAGTAAAATTTATTACAATATATTTATCACAACAACTTATGTGTGCTCAAGGTTTCACTGTTTGCCACCGAGTTACTTTCGGTAGCGAAAACCTTGAAACCAAAATATCCACGATGAATACCTAAAGCGTATTTGCGATCCTTCCCGTCATATCAATAAGAATAATAATTTTTAGTCAACTTCCATAATTTCTAGTTAAAATATCGCTTTACTAAATGGCTTTCAATAAACTAAGCCAAGAAAATATAACCTACGTGCCACTAACACAAAATCCAATAAAGACTGAAGAATAAATTAAAAGACAACTTAAAATCTTCGACAATATGCATGAAGAAAATTTCTAAAAAATATCTTATTTATTAAAAAATGAAACCTATTTCTATGAAACCAGTGGTAACATAAATTGTCCAAAAATAAAGTGATTTATATTTATAGGAGGAGTTACATAATATCCAACAATTTAATTGACCTCCACACTAGTAACGACTATCTTAAAAATAAAAGACACTATGTTCGAATTTTAATGACGTGTATTTAAACCGCGATTGGAATTAAAATTTTAACTTTTAAATTAAATTGATTATAAATTTGTAATAAATGCAGTTAAAGAGTACCACGAGTAATGCTCATAACTATATTTAACCAATTTCTTGCCTGAAAATCAATTAAATCAAAAACTTGGCAAATGTCATCACTAGAGAATCGTGGCATCTAACATCATAATCAATCATATATTCCTTAAAAACGAGAAAATTTATTTAATTTAATTACTTTATGAACATGACATCAAAGAATACGTTCTATGAAGTTCTAAATATACGGTAACATTTAAATTAAGGAAAAGCCAAAAGAAGAATTAAAAAATGCTACTTCATTAAAAGGATAACCTATTATTTTCATAATTTCTCTTATTATTTAACTTACCAAAACCCCACTGGTCAATTAATCCTATGTTTGAAGTACTATTTCGAGAAGCCTCGTAAAACTAATTATAGATGTCCCGAAATACTCAAATGAATAATTAAATTAATACTAGCTGTACTTTCTGGACATCTCTACTTGCAAATCCCTTATGTATTTATTGAATCTGGTAAATGATATAGCAAAGATATTATTGTCCACTAGAATGGCCAAAGTATCCAATAGTCACAAAATAAATGCTAGAAATATAAAAAATTTAATAAAGTACAGAATTAACTAATTTCTGTTTTATTCTCCATTGTGTAAAAAGGAAATATTTTCTTTGAAGTTGTTTTAAGTTTATTCACAACCAGTAAACTTGATCGAATAAAAATTTAAAAGAGAATTTTCAGAAATAGGAAAAGTTGTCCCCATTAAATGCTTTGCTCTGCATTTAAAACCTCTCGTCAGTCTCGATTTTTAATCTAAAATCTACCTTCGATGGAATATTATTAATGTGTGGCGATTACTCCGAGTAATTAACAGACTGATATTAAATATAAATTACAATTTAGCAATAAAAAAGATCAAACTTTCGATTAAATTCAAGAAAAAATTTTATCATCCAGAATAAAATTTTTATATTTTTGTTAGTGTTCTATATTAAAAAGAATAAAGTATTTACTTAAATTCTTTATTTTGGCAGCTGTTATTTAAAAGAGATTATTAATAAAATAATCAATTTTTAGACTAAAGAAGAGCTTAGATCTAGAAAGTTTCTTATATATTATTAAATCAGTCGAGTTCAAATAGTTATTTCACTTATTCAAAATCATATTACCTTTGTTTTGCCTGGACTCATATCGCTTGTCTAGCCCTAAAAGCAACCATATTTAGAATCCGCAAGGCATAAAACAAATTTAACTATTGCAAAAATTGCGCATCACTGTTACGAAGTTAATTCCATTTTAAATATAAAAAAACTTAAGTTCCACGTCACTTATGCATTTAATATAAACGAATTACCATTTATTAATTTAAATAAAACAGAAATTCCTTAAAATATTTCTGAAAATCAAACCTAATAAAAATAACACTATAAAAATTATTTATGTGCGTCTTTATATAAAGCACCAGAATCATGGCAACAATAATTCTCGTTATTATTTATATAAATAATAATGATTATTTTTTTATACAAATTGTATACCGTGTATACCTATTTTAATAAATTATATATATATATATATATATATATATAATATGCTCATGTGTACTGTTATCTAATCCTCATGGAATGTGCTCTTCTTGGACTTTACAAATTAATAATAATGTAACTTTGGTGTTATTAACTTTGATAAACTCATCATTTTACGTTATACATACAAAGTAAACTTCGATAGCTAAAATAAATTCTGCAGTTTAAGCAGTTAACTTATTGTAAAATTTTGATCCAAGACGATTTTAGCAAATTGCTTTCTCTTAATAATATTTAGCGCTTTGATAAATAAACGTGCTTCAAATTGTAGTTTTTATATTGGGCCAGTGGTAATATTTCAATTGCAATATTTTCGGTGCTGACATTTGAGATTTCACTTTACTTTTTACAGGCATGATTATAAAGGAAATTGGCCTGCCAGGTCCATTGAAAATCCCACCGTCGACAGAGAAGCATAAATATCAAGCTATTTTACATAGTAAAATTTTAATCCGATAGGCGTGCTTTGGTTACAGTGAACAGTTTGTTATTCAAATGAGATTGGGAAATTTAATTTATGCATTACATCTTAAAGCTGATCACGTGTGCAAGCATCTATTTTTTTCTATGTGAGTGGTAGGAGATGTGAAATTGCGTAACAATATCCACACGCAAGTTTAAATCATATATTTTGTAAACTTTATTTTCCGACAAGGCAACAGCTGTACATGCGAGATGTCAGAAAGTTCACTACCTATTTTTTAAAACACTACATACATTTAAATATTATTAGTTATCCAAATTAATGCTTCAGTACTATTCCACATATATGAAGCCCAAAAAAAATAAAAAATTAAAAATGGTAAATTAATTTATTTTTAGCTTTTGTGCATCTGGAATGCCGTCATTAGGAAATAAGGAAACTCAGATTGAATCGTGGAATATATTAAGAATGGCTAAAACAAAAGTTGCAAACGACATTGACACGCGCGTTTCCCACTTAAAAGAAATTCACATTTTGCAGCTGACTGTACTCTTGGGGAAACCAACTATTATTTTATTTCATCATCATCATCATCATCATCACCATCATCATAATAATCACCATCATCATCATCATCATCATCATGTCCAGCCATACAAAAGTCAAAAGTGACTAATGTTTCACTGCCATATAACCATAAGGAGTGAAAAAAGTATATAAATGAAAGCAGAAATAATATTTTAGACAAATTATTAGTGAGATTTACGAGAGAGAGAGAGAGAGGCAGAGAGAAGGAATACCTATCTACTATGAGTAAGTTTATCAGGATAACTCACAGAAATGAGGCAAACTAAACCTCGCCACAACACCATTATGGCCAAGTTAGCATTCGGGCAAGGCAACATCAGCAATACAGCTTCCTTGCGGATTTCACTGTATCACGTCATAAACAAACCAAACCTCGCAGCTAACTTTGCCCTACTAAGAAACGAAAGTTACGAAGATGTTTCTTCAAGACAACTGCAACAAGAGCGCCACTGAGTTCGATTCGATGCCGTATCGCTAAGGGTTACTAACCAAGAAATATGATGAGCACGAGGACCCCATCCTGGCAGACGAGTGGATCCTATACTACCCAATTTGGATGTAAGTGACTTCAACTGTTTCTGCCATGTCAAAATCTGCCCACCTTGTTCCTTACGCCAATCTGGTGCTGGATGAGAAAATAGAGCTCTACTGGGCAATCGTGATGAGGGCATACGCAAAACGTGACCGAGCCAACGAAGTCGATAGAGCTTTATTCGTTTTTCTAACGAGAAGCACTTATTGGCAGATCCAAAAATACTTCTAAAAATTTCAACATTAGTTATTCGTTGTTGGTAACCAACAGGCTATACTTGTAAGTATGGCTAGGTTTTGCGAACCTAGTAACAGTTCAGTTGTGACCAGAAGGGATAATAATAATACATACTTGCATATATATTAGTTCTTCGCAACAAACAGTATTTAAATGTGCTATACTTGTCAAACAACGATGATCGAATGCCAGTAAACGTCTCAAATCATAAACTCTATGACGCCAAGTTTCACTAGCGTAGAGTAAGTCTGCGCGTACAGATGCATTTTAAACACGAACTTTAAGGCAAAGTGAAATAATCGCGTTTCTCCATAAATGACGAAGGTTCGAGAAAGCTACTCTAGCTTTCGCGATTCGTATTCTCACCTTGTTGGATATATATCCTACGTTATTGATAGAGCTCCCAAGATATGTAAGCCTGTCGACTATGTCTAGATCTTCATTCAGCATTTATTAAGTGTGAGAGGAAATGTTTGTGAAATATTTAATACGTATTCCTGATGTAGCTTTGAAAACTACAAATTTTTGAGCTGAACGTGGAATGAATGAGATGGCGAAGATTAAACAGTCTGGGTAGCTTCTACTTAAACAAAGACCTCACACTCTCACCTCGGTTTCATCACCATCATCGGCTCACTTAAATGGAATTATATTGAGCTGGTAATGTTTTCAGTGTATCTAGTTGATTGTATTCAATTTTAGTTTTGTCAGGATCTATTTGCTGTTACTAGCGATAAATGGCACGCAGCACTAGTCAGGTTTTCGTGCTGTAATAAAAGTGGCCACATACGGACTGGTGCTGTTTCAATTCCAATTAGGACATGACTACCTAGCTTTTTCACCAGTCAATGCATTCTCCAGGTACTTCTTGGTTATCTGGCCGGACTTCATTGATGATTCCTAACATTATAATGACATTGATGTTTATACTCGATTTTGTATCGTGGTTAAACTTGCAAAATTTAAAATCTCTACGTTTAAAAGTGGAAATAATTGTGATGCAATACGGATACGCGAATACACCTTCAGATAAATTACTATAGGCACAATCCCGGCGCCTGTAAAAAAGCCAAACGTTCACGAGTCCATAGGAATACAGGTCTTCGTTGTGTTTATTTCGTCACATAATACTGATTTCATTTATAATTGTCTTATTCACCGTTGATTTTGCTCTGTGCGGTGGATTACTGTGCGTGATTCTAAACCGTTAAACACAATACACATTTCCGCATTCTATTAATGCAATTTTTATTTCAAGACCATTAAATTGATTTAGCTCGTAACTAGGTCTGTTAAATATTTATTAGATTTGCCAATTTTTCGTTGCATGCTAATTAGTAAAATCGACTAAAATGTGAACAAAATGACAATTTTTAACTTTTTGCTGCCTTCTAGCCTTAAACACTGAAGAATAGCATATCAAGTTTCACAATTGAAATATTGTTTTAACGTAACTTAATTAGTTCCTCATACACGTGGTTTGCTTCCATTTATCTGCCTAATGAATTTAAACGACGACATATGTAAGTTGCAAACGAAGATTAGCTTAATGAAATATTTCGTATGAAAAAAATTGGTGAGCATAACCAAGTTTGGCTAGGTGTCCAGGTCTGCTTCCGTACGTCAATCGAAGAAGCTGGAACATTGATAACTCTATTACTCTAATCAAGGTTGTGATCCAGATTGAAACAGTTGACCCATTAAGTACATTGATTTGTCAGGATAAACTAAGAATTGCATGATGTAGAAAAAGTAATTTATTCTGTAGGCCGGTTTCATCCTTATTGGGTACTCAACTCGTACGGGCTAAAATTTGCTGCGGACATAAATAAATAATATTATTTTTTTATTTATTCCAAATGACCGGCAAACATAAAATTAGAAATATATAATACAAAATTCGTGTGTATTCTATTTTCCACAAGATATACATAGGAATAAATAAGACATTGCTACGAAGGAAATTATTAACAACAAGGAAATTGACGAATAACTGAGAGAAGGAACCATAAAAATCAGAGGAAGTCAGCACACGAAGTTCGCCAATTGATACGAAAATTTGAAGAAAAATCGGTGTACCGCTTTTGATTATAGTGGAAATTGGAGGAAAGAGAGGCGCGTTAAGATTTTAAACAAAGTAACTATAAAGAAACCGATAAATTTAAATTCTTAGCTATTTAAAATAATATACATAAGTCTTACGTTACATTATTTTAAGCAAATTTTAGAAGTATTATGAACAAAGTTTTTTGTCGTATAATTTTATAACAAACAACGATTTTGATTTTATAATATAATCTAAGATTTGGCTTAGTAAGGGCATTCAAATTCACGAATTTGAAATGTCTCTAAATTCTTTATTTAGAAAACGAGGCGGAGGAGTATTCATTCATAGCTAATCTTTGTTTATTGCGCAAACGTTACAAACTTTTCAGCAAAGGGCTTCAATTGATTTTATTTCGACACAAATTGATAACTTTAGTTTAACGGCGGTGGATAGGCAGTCGTATGCCTGTTTAAAAGATCATGTAAATTTTATCATTTCTTTTCAATCTATTTCGGACTGTCATGGTTATAACGTGGTCGTAGGCATTTTTAGTAAAATGTACTAATGCAAAATATCCCACCAATTCTCTAATCATAATCTAAAACAAGCTATAAACGAACCAACTTGAAGTTTGGAATGCTTATGTTATCAATATTTAGAAATGGATTTGGTCAACCTGCACAGTTATAAAGTTGTTTATCAATTCAAAGAATTGGACCACACACAAATTAAATTACGATAGAAAAATATGAGTCGCAAACACCAGAAACTTACTATTGAGAATGCACACGTGAAATATTCCAGAAAAATTATTGGAATCTTTTCCAGGAATTATGTGTAATTTGTGATTATGTATGTTTTTATTTTATGAACACTGATGAATTTGTTTCTTCCGTTTCAAAGTTGTTACGCAATCTATTTTTTACGTCTACGTTTACGGATATCAAACCAAAAAAATAGATAGAATATTATTTAAATTCAGAATTACACGAGACAATAAACTTGAGTTGAGGTTAGGTTTGATTGATAATGAAATTAATTCATCACTATTGGGAATCAGTCAGAGATCAGAAAGAACCATCTTGGCTAAACTAAAACGAAATCGTAGACTAGAATTCAAAAATCGAAATGATTAGAGTGAATATAAAGTGAAATTAACGCGCAATTTCATGGTGGATAAAACTAGGTGTAATTTTTTCTTTGAATTTGAGTAACTATTTGGCAATTTGATATGTAACCCACAGAATGCAAGCCATATTAATGACTGATCTTCCGGATAACCAGAATTCAGAACTTGTTATTTACATTGATGCATTGGTAAATTAAATTTTAAAAGTGAAATCTAAAAAAAATTCACCATATCGATTAGTAACCTACTTCGATTACTGTTAATTTTTAAGATTGCGCTGCGCGTCTTTATAACAGAATTTTGAGAGATTGAAAAATACTAATCGATATTCTAACAATCGTGGCAAAGCCGTTGCCTAATGCCAGTAAGTCAACGTGTGCCAATGATTATATTTTCATTACTGTTATCCATTCATTTTTGAAGATAACGGAACGATGATACTAGATCGTTTAAAATTGATGTTGCCGGTTGATTTTGATAAAAACCAGCTTGGCTATACAAATGAGAGATTGACAATTACTAATATGAAATATGTATGTAATTAAAGTCGTGGAGAAAATTTTAGATGATATAATAGTCTTTGTGGATACCTCGAAATCTTTTATTTTGAAATTATGAAGACGATCAATTTATTAAATATCCATCCAAAGATCTTTAGATAAATCAGGTATTATTAATATAATAGAAAAATGAAAATTGATGTAAATAATTTGCGATCAAGACTACTAAAATTTTCTAGTCGAGTTTTCACGGATCAAGATTGGGACCAAACATAATTAAAAGCACATTTGCGCATATGTCAACTAAGTTACTTAATTTTGCACATCTGTTCACGATTTAAAAGTCATCTTCCCAATAGATCCAAACATTATCGAGTTCTCTAAAAATGACATTGGAGTTTGTAAAAACAGTAATAGACGAAAGCATTAAAAATCGATAATAGGACAGAATTTTATATGTTTATTTTTATGGTGATGTGATTAATTTTATTTCTGAGATCAAAATTCACCAATAAATTAAGGATTTAGACATAATTGTACAATGTACAGATTCTGCTGAGAGACATATCGAAAGAATAGTTATCTGTGCTAAGAACAAATGGTGGCCAATAAAGGTGAACATCTTATCTATTAATATACAATTACAAACGTATATTGTTTGGATTAGGTCGATACAGGAATATGTCGCCGCTACTTGGAGCCCAATGAAAATAGTTTGTCAAACAAGCTAGAAGCTGTACAGATAGAAGTTCTGAACCATATTAGTCATATATCGTGCACCATATATGGCAGCATATTACAGCTCACATTACTGCAGAGTTTACGGTTTTGGAGTCTGTGATATTGTATAAATGTACTCTATTTGAATCGGTACACGGGAGCCTATATGAATCCAATAAGGAAATTTCATGGGACAGGAACTAGGTCTGTACATTTGGTCATCTCTCCCCATTTTTTGTAATAAATATTGAGGGGAACATATTTTCTATGTACAATGTTTATAAAATTTACAATCCATTGCCAAACTGTCTTAGAGAAACGCCTCCATCTAAGATGTCTTTTAAATTCCTGTGTACATAGCTATGAAAATAATACGATCCTATTAATCTTTTTAACATTGATTATGAAAATAATTTCTCATGGTTAAAAAAGGACCAGTATAAGTGTGATAAACAACATATGCCCTTGAAATTTTTGTATCTACCTTCTGTATTATTATCGTGGAAAAGCCATGCATTATATCGCCACATCAGATAGCATTAAAAATGAACAATTTTCATAAATATTTATCACTTCAGAATTATAATAAACTCGATCGGTTCCTTAATATTTCCAATTATCGGGTCAGATAGCCTCGAGGATAAATTTATTATTATTTATATAATTACTTATTGCGTTTCAATAAAAATATTGTTTCGGTCTTTATTATAACAATTGTATCAAAATTTGATATAGCGTACGCAGTGATATTACTGCAGGATTTTCAGGTGTTGATAAAGCCCATAAAACTTTTGTTTGGGATCACTTATTCATGTTAGATTATGTAATGTGATTTCTATCTATCTATAGTACATTAACTGATATTACTATCTATTTGATAGAAGATATTTGGTTCGAATCCAAATAAATATGTTATATTCTATTCTATTCTATTCTTTTCTATTTTATTCTATTCTATTCTATTCTATTCTATTCTATTCTATTCTACTCTATTCTATTCTACTCTATTCTATTCTATTCTATTCCATTCTATTTTATTCTATT
Source organism: Eudiplozoon nipponicum (assembly GCA_029291075.1). Classification (NCBI taxonomy): domain Eukaryota; kingdom Metazoa; phylum Platyhelminthes; class Monogenea; order Mazocraeidea; family Diplozoidae; genus Eudiplozoon; species Eudiplozoon nipponicum. The sequence goes on along the minus strand of JAQBSW010007768.1, from coordinate 12,615 downwards.
CTATCTCTATTCTATTCTATTCTATTCTATTCTATTCTATTCTATTCTATTCTATCTCTATTCTATTCTATTCTATTCTATTCTATTCTATTCTATTCTATTCTATTCTATTCTATTCTATTCTATTCTATTCTATTCTATTCTATTCTATTCTATTCTATTCTATTCTATTCTATTCTATTCTATTCTATTCTATTCTATTCTATTCTATTCTATTCTATTCTATTCTATTCTATTCTATTCTATTCTATTCTATTCTATTCTATTCTATTCTATTCTATTCTATTCTATTCTATTCTATTCTATTCTATTCTATTCTATTCTATTCTATTCTATTCTATTCTATTCTATTCTATTCTATTCTATTCTATTCTATTCTATTCTATTCTATTCTATTCTATTCTATTCTATTCTATTCTATTCTATTCTATTCTATTCTATTCTATTCTATTCTATTCTATTCTATTCTATTCTATTCTATTCTATTCTATTCTATTCTATTCTATTCTATTCTATTCTATTCTTATTCTATTCTATTCTATTCTATTCTATTCTATTCTATTCTATTCTATTCTATTCTATTCTATTCTATTCTATTCTATTCTATTCTATTCTATTCTATTCTATTCTATTCTATTCTATTCTATTCTATTCTATTCTATTCTATTCTATTCTATTCTATTCTATTCTATTCTATTCTATTCTATTCTATTCTATTCTATTCTATTCTATTCTATTCTATTCTATTCTATTCTATTCTATTCTATTCTATTCTATTCTATTCTATTCTATTCTATTCTATTCTATTCTATTCTATTCTATTCTATTCTATTCTATTCTATTCTATTCTATTCTATTCTATTCTATTCTATTCTATTCTATTCTATTCTATTCTATTCTATTCTATTCTATTCTATTCTATTCTATTCTTCATTCTATTCTATTCTATTCTATTCTATTCTATTCTATTCTATTCTATTCTATTCTATTCTACTCAAGGAGAGTTTCTACCGTGAAGCATATTCAAAAATTGACTAAGAAAACTGGAACAATTTCGTTTTCTATTTCTACGATCTCAAAAATCCAGGATTCTGTTCATCATGAATCGACCTATGAAATCTTCACAAAATCGACTGCAACGAAATTTGTTCGAAGTTTAACAAAACTATATAAGAAAATATAAGAGCTCTGGACGCAAAAGCGTTTGTCTACTAGTGATGCTATTTTGTCAAAAATAACGAAACCAGAATTTTTGTAGATTTGACCGCATTTTTCTTGTGCGGGACAATTGGTAGGACAAGTGAGAACCCATCAACTGAGGCCAAAAATTACATCATCTGAAGACGGAAAAAGTTCAAGATTTTACCGACCTATGAGTGCTACCAATTGTCCCGCACAAGAAAAATGCGGTCAAATCTACAAAAGAAGGACAGCACTGCGCAACCAAATGCTTCATTTAAAATGAAACCAGAATTTGTCCACTGAACAAAAAAGTCGAACTATATTTCGGCAAAAACGAAGTGTTTACCTCTCAACAAATCAAAAATTCTTTATATGCGAGGTGAACAAATCGTTCGGTGTATGTCTGGTCTCTTTATTAATAATATTATAAAATTTCCAATTTTAAGACTATCTAGAAGAATCTGGAGGAGAATACTGATGAAAATTTGCTTAGTTATAATTGCATATGTAATAAATTAAAACCAATTTGCATAAAAGTAAATTATGCAAACTCACAAATAAGTAAAAAAGTTATTTATGGGCTTTCATAAATTAGCAAATATGGAAAAAAATTCAAACAGTTTGGTCGCTTTCTCGGGAAGTGATAGATACGTGTTTGACTATTTTTTCCGGAAGTATAAAAATGTAGTCTGAGGAATTAACATAAATCACTTCACCTATGCATCGCAAAATAAAGGTATGCACATCTCTAAGTTTTCACAGTTGTTTAATGTTAAAGCGGTATAAATATTAGTATAAATACCAAAGTTTCAATCAATTACGCTAGGATAAATAAGAAAATAAAAAACAACAACAAGTACATTGCTTTATAATAATCGATTAAAAACACAAAAATAAAAAAGCATTCCTGCAAACACGTACTTAAAGATACTAGAGCATAAATCTGCGCATTGGAAAAATTTTATTTATCTAGTCAGGTAGTAATGTTCCTCAAGCAAATAAATTATTAATGATAGAAGTTAAATCAAGATAGTATATGTATATAAATATATATATATATATATATATATATATATATATATATATATGTATATATGTGCTGGTCGTATCAGAATCATAAAAATAACGTATATGACCTGTATATACGATTATCTTCATTGGCAAGTACTGATGAATTCGGGATTTATAACCCAGATAATTTGGTTAGGAGTCATGGAACTTGTCCCCTACGTGGCTGAAGGTGCACAGTGCCTATATTAAATAATTTTAAGATTTTTATTACTATTTCTTAACAGTAGAGTTTGTTAGGCATCAATTTTGATATAATGTATGTATAAACCATTCGAAATTCGTCGTTCCGATACATATAACACCACCCGATGTATCGATTCCTTTTCATTTTAATGTCTGCATTTAATCAAACATACATGCATGTACTTATTTTCGTCAATGAAAAACTATCAGAGTAAAACATTAATTTATTTCAAAATTACGAACTTGAAACAAACATCAATTCCATTATAAGTATACATTTGTTTATAAAAACAAGCATTGTATCATGTAGAAAAGGCAAATCCTCCAGTAGACCGCCTTCATACTTGCAAGTATGTACTAGGTGTTGCGAGCCTAGTAACAGCGTAGAAGTCGCATTATCAAGACTATACGATGTTAGCTACTCTACTGCAGGCTTACACATTCGTCTAGGAGATTGTATCGTCCTTTTATCCCACATTCTTCACCCAAATATATAGTGGTTGAAGGGCGTAATACCGGCACTTACTGATGAGTCGCCAGTAAGCACGAAACGAATGTGAATGAGATTATACTTTCCGTTCATGCTGTGTTTGGTTTATCCTTCTGGTCACAGCTGAACTTATTTGGTACTAGGTTCGTAACACCTAGTACTTGCAAATATATATTAGTTCTCCGCAACAAACAGTATTTAACGGCTTCATACTTGTTGGGAACTCTTGAAGTACTGTTCGCAATTTACCACGGACGGGACTCGAACCGGGGCATGATTGCTTTAGATTCTCTCTTCATTCACTGTGCCACTCGTACCGCGTGCTCTATGCAATTTGATTACGGAGGAATCTAGTTTTAATATCTTAAGCCCAGAGGTACTACCTGGCCATCGATTATTTTTAATTATAAAACGGGCACCATGCAGCCTGAAAAACTTATACAGAATTCATTTTCAATGCCAGAATTTCTTTTACAGTTATTTTCAGAATTAACTCAACTTTGCATCAGGCTGCAAAGAAAATGCACCCCTTAGATCGGCTTCACTCTTATTTTGGAATACTTCAAGTAATGTCTATAATTAGGCATATTAATTTAAATTCGTGTAGTACGCTGCACGGGAGATGCAGTGGATAGCGTCACAAACTTTGAGGCGAATGGATTAAATTTGTATCCCGCCCGCAACAAACTCATAAAAGTACATGAATAGTTACTACCCAGAAATAAATTGCACTATTTACATATTATATATATATAAGCATGTTAAAAGTATAAATTTAATATTTCTTACCGTCATAAATGCAAATAATTAAGCAAAACTACTTGAATCTTAATAGACACTCAAAACGAGGAGAATTTAACTCGGTCTTGCAAATAATCCAATTTGCAATCAAAACTGCACAATAAACACAATATGAAGTGATATGCAAGCTTTTTTTAGACAGTCTTTTACAAATGTGAAGCATATCAAGCATCCGTTTCGAACTAACGTTCCAGAATCTCCAACCATGGTCTCGCCATATCTAACAAACATCTTGACATCCAGGGAAGAAATATTCACATATTTTGTTTTAAACAATGATTGATTGCGCGAGTGGTGGTAACAATTCTTTAAATGAAGTTTACGAGCTTAAAGTAAACATCAATCCCATTGCATTTACCCAGTCGACGAACAACCGAAAAACTCTCACCAGTCGCACGCACTGATGAGTTTTGACCTCCCATGATCAACATCAGTGTGCGACATAAAATTGTCTAGCGAGGGTCACACCGCATTGCATATATATTGGTGGTGGTGGTAACAATTATTTAAATTAAGTTTGCGAGCTTGAAGTAAACACCAATCCCGCTGTAATTAATATTTCATCGAACAACATAGCAAAGCCACCTTCAGCCACACGCACTGAAGCAATAGAAGGTCGAAACGCGTCAGCACGTGTGGCTGTCGGTAGCTAAGATAAGTAGTCAATTATCTCTTCACGTTATTTATGTCATAATTGACCAGTTCTATTCCTGCCTTTTCACAGCAGAGAACTTTGTGGAAGATTAAACTGTGGTTTTCGCGTGTCATAAGGGGTAGGATAAAAAAGCATTTTCGTTGAATTTACTAATTCTTAAGAAACTAAATACTTTAAGGCGTTGTTGGAATTTTTTAATAAATAACATTTCTTGATATTTTGATACATTGTTAACTAATAGATATCATCTTGTGTGATTTGCTCACACTTTGTCTAGATTGATGAATGGTTGTTTAGGATCGCGAAGGATTTTCATTATTAATGGATTTATTTCCGTGAAAGTTGGTGGTATTTTCAGTCATCTTCTAACTACTCGTATTGGGCGAAACATCGTCAGTCACAACGAAATATAGATTAAAAGAGAATAAAAGTGAACATTAAATTTAATTTTAGTACTACGACTACAGACCCTCCTTATGCGTTTAATGTAAAGTCAATCCCGAAAAGTAAGAACGATTTTTGTGATACTGTTCATTTGTCTATGAAGTATTGACGGTAGTAAATTTTATTTAAACTGCGGCTCTCTATCTATGGTGCGAACAAGCTTTATTTTGCAAATCGTGTTTGGTGTCGTCAAATGATTTCTTAAACCAGGTCCTTGGCTATCCTAACCTGACACCTGTTGTAGTTCAAGCATTAGCGGAAATGGAATGCGAATTTTTTAACCTTAGATTATTTTATTTTTTTAAATCCAATCAGCAGTCTGCTTACCTAAGTTTACTTTCTTTATTCTCTAAAATTTTATTTTACAGTGTATGAATACAAATACATGTAAATGAATAATCCATTGTATATATAACGCGTTTTCTTAAGGCTGTTCACAACTAACTTGCCCAATAACATTAAAAAAAAACTATTTAATTTTATTTCTAGAAGCGCTTATTGTCGCATTTATACCATTTGCAAGTGGATCTTTATATTTTTATAACAAAGCAGCAGGGAAACCACTTCTGTGCTTTATCAATACTGAAAGAAATTTTTAAATAGTTTTATTTACTAATAAGGTAACTAGGGGGGAAAAAAATAAAACTGTTGTTGTTATAATTTTACTGAAAAATGAGATGCATGACAACGGGTCATACGGTATTACAGACGGGTTTTTGGCTTTGTATCGGTCATCGTAGTAACAGTAGAGGCTAAATTATAGGACGTTGAGAGAAACTCGCAGAAACTCGAACGACAATACGGATAACATGCTGAAAGGACAAGTTGGCTAAAGGGTAATTGAGCAATAACCGTTTCATTGCATGTTTTTAACGCAAAAAACTGCAAAATCAAACTAGAAGTGTGTTTGAATTCGCTTGCGTAAATGCAACTTTTTTGATATTCATGCTAATTTTGTAAAGATTAATCAAGATTTTTGGCTTATTGCATGTCACATTAGCTTTCATTATAGTCTCTTACAAAAGATATTGAAGCATAAAATCACATATGATGGACAATTTGACTTGCTAAGAAGTAATCTGAAGCAGGAGATGTTTTAAGTTGAAGAGACGGAAGTGCATAGAGCACTAGCAGCTTTGCTTATATAATCACAGTCTTTAAACAAAACATTTGACCACCGTTAAATTCACCGCCATGCAAGAAAAGACGATTCTACGGATAAACGCCCGTTGAACCAACGCAAACTGTTGTCATCATAAAATAGACAATTCATAATCATTGTCTGATTTCTTTTATTTAGGCTCATTCTTTTTCAACGTCAGTACAGTTAAGCAATTCGTGGCTAGATTGACCGGCTTGAAGTAGCCCCGTAGAAGTCAAGATAAAAATGAGCTACTGTATATCGTGATTTAGTGAATAGAATAAAGAACATTGTTGGCCTACATAGCTTGGCCGTATAAATATTGCAGACAGTTTTTCTTAAAAACATTTAATGGTTACATGGTAGTCTCGAACGTGATTTAATAGTTAACTTCGTTGATCAGAATTTACTGTTCAAATCAAAACACAGAATACACGCATCAATAAATAATTTATAATCCACTATTTTTCTACGCAATTATGGTAATCTGCTTGATCTAAATTAATGCGTAAATTGATGAAAATACACGTCCACAAAATGTATACATATAGCTCAACTTACCAGAAGAAAACACAGCTAACAGATTATAAGGCATTTATCCTCCTAGGCTGTGCGTGGGCTCTGCTAAATTCATTAATTAATTCAAATAGTTTTCACTTAAACTATGTCCACATAAAAAGATTTTTAAACGAAGAAATAAAACAAATCAATAAAATTTGGAAAAATTCCGGAAAATCCTTATTTATAAGCATTTCCGGATACGCAGTGCAAGGAGAGCTTGAGAGGCGCGCGGCAAGTGAAATCCCACCAATCAATTAAAAACCAAACAGTGCACCTGGAAAAGTAACGGAATCAATATTCTACTGACCTACGAATGCTGTCATTTACCCCGCAACCATCAATTGTATAAAAAAACTCGAACGATGACAGCACTTCACAAAAATCATTTCCCTTTAAGGAATATATCAAAACAGAACAATGATGATGGTTTGCTCCGAAAGCCATTGCTGCCTACCTATGCATTTGCAATAATATAAGAAAGGCTAAGCCAGAGATTCAGTTTTATCAAGTTGCACTCATATGATTACGTAATTGGTATCAACAAATAGCAATTCGATTGTCACCCAAAACTTTCATTCTGCCAGATCAGATATGAGCCAATACAACAGTGAATAACCACCAAATGACGAGTGGACATGCAGATCTTCCGCGAGAAGATCGCAAGCTGGAACAAGCTGTGCAACTGTTGCAACCAAAACACGTCGAATTAGCAGCCAACATGGCGGCGTAATTAAAATCCAATAAAAATAATTCCCATTCCATTTCCGATAGTGAGCTCATAGCAACCCTATACTTGATAATTAGTTATTCGTGGTAAAGTTCGCTTTAAATGGCTTCATTTTAAATTACTGGTAGATCACCTAGCATACGCTAACTTGATATAAACACTGCTCGCATTGCATCTGACCAGTCCAGCATGCTAACGCGACAACTACCACCAATTCACGTGACCGATATTAGTTTTTTTTCTATGTTGTACGACTGGTTAAATGCAATGTGATTGGCGTTTTTGCCAAGTTTGCAAATTTGATTTCAATCATTTTTGTCCTCACCCGCACCACAGGAGACTGATTATTAACTGAATTTCCAATCGATACTAGTGCACCATATATATTCGTGCTTGTGTTTGTTTGTGTAGACGCAGATGTGTTCGTTAATACAACTGACAGTACAGTAATCGATGACGAACAATGACGATACCATTAACACGCCTACGCGCTGCATTTTCGTCTTTTCATAGAGAAATTAGCAAAAATCAGTTTACTTTATCTTATTTAAACGTACACGTGCAGTTCATTAAATTATAAACAAACACCAATATGCATGGCGTGAATCTCCGATGTTGTTTACTAAACCAACATAAGGCCGTTGTGGTATGGAAATGGCTATCATGGAATAACGCAATTGGTTGACGTGTGTAACTGACGGTAGCTACGCTGTGTTGTGCGACTTACTACATAAAATGAGATTGGTGCTTTTATTTACCCAGAAAATGTTATTTAAGGAATTTTTAACGTCATTCGCGCAGTATATGATTGCGAATTTCTATAGCTTATATACGTGTGACGGAAGGCGCGGAAAGCTTTTGTTCGTAACCTCTAAGAAAATGTGCAGCCGTTATTTTGTTTCAGGTTTAGTCTACGTCAGGCTGCTTGGTATCACAAAAGTGTATCTTAGTTTTCATATCTTGTTTGCGCATTGCAGTTTGTACATTGTTGGTCAGTTTTGCTGGTGTGCCGTGATGATGAAATTGGTAGGTAAAATCACATAAGTACATGCGAATGACGGTAGCTCTGTTGTTATTCTGTGCGACTGTTTAGATACAATTGGATTGTTATTTATCCCAATCACACAAACTTTATTTAAATAATGATTTTTTTAACAGTAAATCATCACAAAACATGTCGTGCATTTGAATGCTGTTTGGTGCGTGCATTTGTTTTCAGAACCGTGTAAACTCATCCAGTATTTATGGCTTCTGTGAAATTTAGCTAGATCAAGATATTTATGAAGAAATTCACAAATAAGTTCGGCTTATTCTATTCAATACGCGTGTCATTCTTCCGTGTAATGAATGAACAATTTTCATTGATAGGAACGATAAGTATAATTTCATTTAAATGCCGAGATAAATTTCTAACTTCAAAAGCAAAAACCACGCGTAAGATACGCAATTAATATCTAGATGATTATTTTCAACTTTATTATGTGAACCATAATTATGGATTCGTTTTAATCGTGCAAGTAAATAATCAGTCTCACTTCAATTACATAAAACATTTTCACCTTGGTATAAGTGATGAAAGCTGCTCCACTTTTCAACTAGATAAAAATAAGTTATGTATAAATAAGTTTACCTATTTGAATCTTTTCTTATAAAAGTCGGTTTTCACATTTGGTGACGGTACATTGACTGCGCAAAACTAAAAATTTATTTAATACATAAAGGGAGATTGCCTTTCATTGCCAGTTTAGAATCCTGATTTTGAAAGTTTTATTACCACCTGCATAGTCGATTTAAAGTTAAGCCGGTAATTAAATTGATCGCATGATGTATGTTTTACACATTTGCAAAATTGTAGAAAGTAGTCTCTACCGTTACGGATGAAGGATCTAGACTAAATTTGATTTTATTATACACAGAATTGCATTTCACCACTAGTCCATGAAATGAAATGTAAAATTTAGCAAAATTATTTTACAATAAATAATTATGTAACAGTAATTCGCATAACTTCACTCATAAAAGGAGCATCAAATATTTTATTTTAAAAGTTTTAATATCCTTTAAATTGTGTTGCAAAGGTTTTCAAATCATAAACTTATAATATAACAGGCCACTTTTATCTATTTTATGTGGATATAAAAATTAAATAAAATATTGTCAATTATTTTAAATAGATGATTTTAAGCAGAAATAAACTTTAAACCATATGTTAAAAACATAAAAGCAATTTTAGATAGCATTTATTGATGTAACTTGATTATTTATTCTCCACTTTTAAATTATATTTTCCAAAATTATTGCGAGAAAAGCTTTCAAAATATTTTGTCTGAGCAGACAATGAGAAATTCTGAATGCGAATATTTGAGTTTATGTCTCTGTTTGATTTAACACTGTCGCCTTTTAGCACGGAAATAGCTGCAGCTTATTTATTTGCAGTCCTGTTATTAGTCCATTTGTCAAACTGAATGTTAAGAAAAATTTAAATATTTTCAAATACAGAATGAACAGGAAATTTCATTTTCAAAGTAGCAAAATGCTTGCTGCAGCTCAAAGGATCTGTGATAGTAACGCGCTAAACCAATTATGATATTAATAACTTATTTTGACTAGTATCAAGTTTTCGTCGATTGAACGGACAATGCTTTGCTAGATATAATTTTCTTGCACAATTTGACATAAAATATATATAACTAGTCAAATTACATGCCAACTTAGACATTAATCAACGCCAACTCAATTGACAAGCTTTTTAATCGAACTGAGGAAAAATAAAAGATGTAATCGATTGTGAAATATTCGTTGTTTCGGAAGTGTTATTCGTCTGCTGGATTACGCTTTCGTGATGATATGGCAAATTTTCATTATTAGGAAAGAAGGACATCATAATTATAGCACACATCGAGGCATACTCTTGTATTATTTCAGTAATAAAATTGATACAATTTAACAATAATTGATTGCATGGGTGGTGGTATCAATTCTTTAAATCAAGTTTGCCAGCTTGAAGTAAACACCAATCCCATTGTATTTAACTAGTCGTCGAACAACATACAAAACTACCGCCAGGCGCAACGCACTGACGCGTTTCGACCTTCCATGGTCATCATCAGAATACGACGGCAAGCTGACTATCGAGGATCAAACCGCATTGAATAGAAATAGAAATCAAATTTAGATATGCGGCTCTCATTTCTAGCAGTCTCGCATACATTGATTTTGACTGGAAATTTCGGCTGCACAATTTATATGCAGTCACGAACATTAACTGTCTGTAGCTTTCGCCACATATACACATTTAAGCAATACAATTTAACAATAACTTATTGCGCGTGTGGTGGTAACAATTCTTTAAATCAAGTTAAATACCGATCTCATTGTATTTAACCAGTCGTCGAAAAACACAACAAAACTACCGCCAGGCGCAACGCACTGACGCGTTTCGACCTTCCATGATCATCATCAGTGTACGACGGAAAATTGGCGATAGTTTTTTATATTGTTCGACGACTGGTTAAATAAAATGGGATTGGTGTTTAAAGAATTGTTACCATCACCCGCGCAATCAATTATTGTTGAATTGTATTGCCTATATATGTATATGTGGCGAAAGCTGCAAGCAGTTAATCTTCGTGACTGCATAGAAATTGTGCAGCCAACATTTCCAATCAAGTGCAATGTACGCAAGACTGCTAGAGGTGAGAGCCGCATATCTAAATTTGATTTCCCTATATATTCAATGCGATTTAATCCTCGATAGTTAGTTTGCCGTTGTACTCTGATGATGATCATGGTAGGTTAAAGCGGCCAGTGCCTTGTGGCTGGCGGTAGTTTTGTTATGTTGTTCGACGACAGGTTAAATACAATGGGATTGGTGTTTACTTCAAGCTCGCAAAATTGATTTAAAGAATAAAATTGATATACGGCTAACAATGTAGCTAATCTGTATAAGGTGTTACGTACTCAGTAACGCATTAGGGAAAAATCATGACCAGAACGATAAGCCATAGTCAGAATAAACTAAAGTTATGATCTCATGCTCTCTTGTGTTTTTGTTAAATGGCCATTTATCAGTATGAACCGCAACTACAACCTAAACTCACTACAAATTTTGGTCAAATAAAGTGGGACACTTGAAGGGTACAATCTCCTATACGAATCTCTATTTAAGCTGTAATAGAGTCAACTTCATAGAACATCTTCGACGGTGCGAATTCAAAGTCAAATCACAATACATCATGTATAACGAGCCTATAAATTTTGTCAACACTGTTTGCTGAGTCGGTACATGGTACCAACAAAGTGGATTGAGAGCTATGTCGAATTTCACCAAGATTGATAATCACAATTGCATCTAAAAATATGTTATTCTAGCCTATGCATACACCCTGGCCCTGATTGATATCATTTACCACATTTCGTGGTAATCATAGCATAACTCAAATAAATATATAACAGTAATTTATTGTTCGTTGCAGAGAACTGGTATACATGCAAGTTTATTATATTTATTATATGCTGTGCACCTAGTAGCAAATACGTACAATTTGAACCATAAGTATAAGACAAATTCAACATAATTAAAGTCCATAATATCTTTTACACATGCATCTTCAACTTACGACCTGCTCGTCAGTAGGAAATATTACTACACCATGGATGTACGATATATTTGGTCAATAAATGTGAAATAAGTCGGCAACAAAATTTCTCATACTGCCTAAATAGGGTTAAATTCACCAATGTGAATTCGAATTCCCTTCGTTATATATAATATGTACCGATTCTATAGCGGAAATAGTAATCAACCATTGACATTTTTATATTATCTACAAAGAGTGAAGAGTAATTCCGTGACTCAAACTTAAATAGACATGGTTGTGGTCTTGATATAAACACCTGACCCATTAATTACTTACATATGTCAGTATAAACTAAGAATTGTATAGTATAGAAAAGGCAATTCTTCCAGTAGACGGGTTTCGTCCTTATTGGGAACTCATCATGTACTGGCCAAAATTTGCCGCGGACAGGAGTAGAACCTGGGCACGTCTGCTTCGGAATCTGGTGCTCTAAACACTGAGCCATCCTGCCGCACCACCTGCGCAACCAATGTTCGTTTAATTATATAATTAGACATGCTTTGTTTTGAATTTATACATATTTTAATTGTCCAGCCCAATGGCAATAGCTGAAAATAATTTTTATTGAACAAAATTAAATATATATTTAGATATATTTAAAAATAGATATCATTAATCTTTATTACAAATATACAGCTACACTAATCTTCTAAAAATAGTAACACCCATCTATATACGCATCTTCACGCCATATATATTCATACATACATGAATAAACAT
>JAQBSW010007767.1:0-38539 GCA_029291075.1 Eudiplozoon nipponicum | reverse complement strand
TGCCTGATAAATTCTTTTTTTATATTTTCGCACATTTAAAGAGCACTTTTGATTTCATTATAACTGGTATTGCGAAAGATTTTTTTTAAAAACTAGATGAACAAGTGACTTTGCAATTCGAAGCGCAAAAAACGCTACTGTAGATAGAACATTATTATCAATTTATATGTTCCGAGGAGATTTGTGCAAGTCTAAACCTCGAGTCGATCAAAGTAATGTTAGGAAGTATGCGTATTCCATTATTGAACAAATGTGAAATCTTTAAGCATTTTTTAAGTTAAGACTCGGGTTTTCATCTTGTGTAGAGAATGGTCTAGTCTATTTGCAATGATGCGCCTTCTGATGTTTCTACCAGCCGTTTTGAATAATGACAAAAATGAATATTGATGAAATTGCTAAATGTTACAAAACCTGAAGTTTTGTTTGATTTAATATCGATTTTTATTGAAAAACGCATGTTTTATTTATCACAAATACAAATGGATTTGCAAACAAAAAACACTATTTATGGGCCGAAACTATCAAATTTTCCTTTCACATAAAGCGACATTGATTTTGAGGCTGCATTTTGATTTTCATTTGATCAAAATCCGACTTAGGACCTATAGGCACTGACTATAAAAACTGATTTAAAGCTAATTTAGTAAGTCAGGTTTCAGATCTGAAATCGTTCAAATGCGCCGAAAAGCAACCCCAACCAAAGTAACATTTAAATTCACTTAAAGATATCTTTAGAAATGTAGACAATATAATAATACACGCTAATAAATTCAAGAGTGTTGTTATAATTACTAAATCAGACGAAATACAAAACGATGGAGAACGTGCTGAATGACAATACAAATTTTGCGCTTCAGAAGGGTAAAGCAGACGAAATAGAAAAAGCTGACCTGAATGAAATAAATGAAATAAAGATCTTGACGTATTACAGTTCGATTGGTGAAGCCATAGCAAAGAGGGTCAAAACAGTTTTATCATCTACACCGACAATGGACAGATTACCAAAATCACACGCAAAGGTTATTCTAGGTGACCAATATTATCTATGGTAAATTCTGCGTTACATGTATTGGCTAAATGGGTAGTTGGTATACTGAAAACGCTGCACAAACAACTAAGTAATTATTCAGATGCCGATTTATCTGCGTTTGTAAATGCAATTCACGAAGTGAACGTCAAAAACATTATTGTTATAGTTCCTATTGATGTAACGTAATATATACGTTATATTTCCTGTCCCGGATCATACACTGCACGACGAATACATCATACTGTCTAATGCCTAATGCCTATATTAATCACCTGATTTTGAATATTTAAAAAAAATAGAATCTAAAGAAATATACGTATTAAGGACCAGAATAGAAATGAATTTACTTGAAAATTCCATTATTGATTGACGCTGTTTCTCGCACAGCAAAGAAGAAACTGGAAACGACATTAACACGCACATTAATTGCAGCGAAATTACTGGCTTTATTTAAGGTAACACAATTGTTTTCATCAACAGTTATATAGAACTAGCAGTTAATGGCGACCTCAAATATTATTTATCAATATACATGCGAAAGTTTTAGATGAATTATTTAGGCCAGACGGATCACTACTTGAATAGGAATAAAGTAGCAATTTAACACCTGTTTCAAATCAATATAAATAAACATCTGAATTTGTGCAAGAAATAATATAAACGTTGCACGTATTTTCTCCAGAATTTATAAAGAAAATTACTAAGTGCAATGAAAGAAATGAGTTGACCACATCTGGATCTCCATGGATAAACAAACTGCAGCCCGATTTATGCTAGGAGAAAAAGCATTTTCTGGCATTAAGTTTCACTTGTAGGTTATACACTCAATTGAGTGGATGCTCCCTTGTGTTACATTCTCTCCATGTTTAACGTTTCGGCATAATTTACAATTTCATGGAAAACATATATATAGAGAGAGAGAGACTCGAGAAGAAAATAAGACAGCAACGTTTTTTGTATCATATATATTTCTTTATTTTTTCGGGCGGAAACGTTGATATATATATATATATATATATATATATATATATATATATATATATATATATATATATATACATTATATATACATATAATGTACTAGTTATTGCCAACCTAGCTGCAAATTAATGCAAATATGACCAAAAGGATAAACGAAATTCAGTATTGACTGGCGATAGTTTGCTATGTTTTTCGACGACTGGGTAAATACAATGGGACTGATGTTTACCTCAAGCTCGCAAACTTGATTTTTAGGAACTGTTTCCACCATTCGCAAAATCAAATATTTTTTAATTGTATTGCCTATATATTGATTTGTGGCGAAAGCTGCAAACAGTTAATGTTCATAACTGCATAGAAATTCTGCAGCCGACATTTCCAATCAAGTAAAATGTATGCAAGACTACCAGAGGTGAGAGCCGCAAATGAAATTTTGCTTTCTATATATATACATGCGGTTTGATCCTCGCTAGCCAGTTTGCCATTGTACTCTGATGATGATCATGGAAGGTCGAAAAGCATCAGTGCGTGTGACTGGCGGTAGTTTTGCTGGTAAAATACACTCAATGAATTTCCTTTTCTACATTATACGATGCTTAGTTTATACTGAGAAATGTGTATTTAATGGAACTGGTGTTTATATAAATCACTCAATTTTGACTTCAATAACAGTCAACATGAACGAAAGGTAGAATCTCATAAACACATGCAATTCGTACTCAAAACTCATCAGTAGGAGCCGATAGTACACCCTATGCCAACTATGTATTTGGTCATGAAAAATGGGAATGTTTTGTGGTAAATCGCATAAACTAATGTGTATTGAACCAGTTATAATTTTAAATTTATATAAATTCTTTGTTACTGCAACTTCAAAGCGAACTCAGTCTGCATTATTTTTACCGAACCTGTAAAATTTAAAAACACCATGGTTTTTAAAATACCGATCGGTACATAGTACCAACATGATGGATATGATAAATTTCACCAAAATTTGCTATTAACATTACTTCTGAACACCTGTTAGTCTGGCAAATCTATACACTCTGAACTTGATCGATATTAGTTAACGAAATTAGCGGTCATCATGATACCATTCGATTAAATATATAAATTTTATATACTGTTTATTGTGGAGAAGGAATATGAATCGTAATATGTTTTAGGTATTGAACACTAAGTAAAACATATGACCAGATTTATAAGCTAAAGTCAACATAGACAAATGGTATAATCTCATGCACACATGCCTTACCTTACCAAATAAGTAGTGGGTATTTATGAGTCGCCAGTAAGCAAGTAACGCGTGGGCGCGTGAGTTTATGCCTTTTGTGCATCACGAGATCTGTTTATTGGAAAAATTTGTTACTAGGCACAAATTACCTAATACGCATTTGCATATAAATTAGTAAATCGAAAATATATATAAAAAATTACATACGTATGTTTGTCCGTATTAACTAACTATTGCCAATGTAACATTTTCAATTTATTTAGAGAATTGGTTTCATGCCGCCTACGGGATTCGAATCGAGGCACATTCGCTTCGGACTCTTGTACTCTATCCATAGCATCGTTCCTGTCGAGGCAAATTCTGGACAATACTTGACGTGTTATCAATAAAGTCAAACTTGTTTACTGGATAATTTGGTTTTCTAAACTGCAAAATAATTAATTAATACTGAAAAATATTTACAATCGAAGTTCTACTCCATATCATTATAGCAACAAAATTTCCACAGGTGGCATAGTGTTTGTCCAATATTTCTGATATATATATATATATATATATATATATATATATAGTAAAATTCCATAGCCAAATTCTAAACTATTTTATTTTCACTGGTATGTGGTGTCCGTTCTATAATGGTAGCTGGGGGAGGCACTTTAGAGTTTCATTTTGATAGTCTCCTCTTAAAGGGAAGGCTAACTTATGAAAAAGTTAGTTACTAACTAAAAATTACGTGTCGTATTTGGCAGGCATGTTGAAGTAGACTGAGTCGCAGATTTTAAAGCAATTTTGCGCTAATTTGTTTTAAATTTGTGGAAATTTCCGGAAATTCTTTGACGAGATCCTAATAAATACAAAATCAATCAACTCAAATTGCATTTGCGTCATATGTAAGCAGCCCTGTCCGCGGCAAATTCGGGGCAGTACGTGATGAATTCCCATTAAGGACGAAAGCAGTTTACTAGATGAATTTCCTTTTCTACACTTGACAATTCTGAATTTATACTGACAAATTTATGTACTTAATGGATCAGGTGTTTATATCAAAATCGCAACCTTGATCATAGTAATTTTTATCACCACCCACGCAACCAATGTCTGTTTAATTACATGCAACTTTTAGTTAATTAAGTCAACATATATGTTTTGTAAATTGTGCCAACAAACGTTAATTTCTACAAAACCCCCAAATAGCATTGTTTGTATTCTTCAATAAAATGTCGTGTGCGGCTATTCAGCATTTTGCGTAGAATGATATGCCGATTAGACTCCGCCTAAAATAGGGCCAATAAAAAAAATTTATATAGAATTAAATAGTGCTCACAGTATCTGGCAGTGCCGGCTTATTGGATGCGCGGAAGACTCCGAGTCCAATGTGCATGGCTGCTAGCGTGGTCAGGGCAACTACTGGAAGGTTCTTGACGTGGTCCCCAAATGAGCGAAACAAGTCTACTTGTCGGATATCTGTTCCTAGCTTAAGCGATGACTAGTTTATTCTGACAACTTATGAATAGTCAAAATCCTTCGGCAAATATCTGATATAATATCCATTCGTTAGGTGGCATATTTACGATTAGCTAGTGAAATATAAAGAATGGATAGTTAGAACTAAAGTCGAAAAAGATACCAAATAGTGTCAACGAAAAATTTCGTATAGTGTGTGAATGAGTTGCCCTAGTGGAACAAGGCAAGAATACAGAGCAAGTACTCGCGGATTTGAGCCAAGATTGTGTAAACTCTCGCATATTCTTACAAATTTCCCTAAAAAATTACGCAATTGGACTGCTAGATGAATTTCCTTGGCTTCTTTATTCAATGTCATTGATATACTAAAAAGTTATATAGAGTCAAAACCCTGCCGTCAAAATTAAATTAAATCTTGCATCCCTAGGTGGCATGTTGTCTTTTACCGAATGCTATATCGCGATTTGACAGGTTAAAATTCAAGTTTCAATGGATTACAAATTGTGTCCATCTGATGCTAAAACTGAATCACGTATGAGCTAACATATATAACAGAAAATTGCCTGTGGTATGTGGCACTGGTGATGTAGGGAATAAAGGCCAGTATTTGAAGAAAATTTGCTCCATATTGAGCCAAGGTCGAGGCAAACTCGGGCAAGACCCTGACGAGTTCCGAATGAATACATTACCGGACAACTGGGTGAATTACATTTGTTACTTTATCTTACGTTTAGTTAAAAATGATGACAAATATTTGATGCAAATTGTGCCAAGAAAAATCAGCTACAATAATTTCCACAAGTGGGATGGCCTCTGTGTTACAATAGTAGATCGTGCCTGAATCATCAGACCTTTAAGTCTTATAACATGTCACATGGCCTCGATCAGAATAAAAAGCTAAAAAGAATATAAGTTGTTCTATAAATTAATAATGCGCGAACTTTGACGAAATGGTGGATTAGTGGACGCGTGTTAGACACGAAATCATTTATGCATCGCTTCTAGTGTGGAAGCGGCAAATTCTGGAATGTACTTAACGAGTTCAGAAATTTGGCATAATCGGTCTAGGTGAAGAATTTCAGTCGCTACCTTATGCAGTTTTTGGTTTATTCTGGCATCCTATATAAAATCAAAATTTCGCTGTAAGTCGTTGATTAAATATCTCTTTTCTAGGTATCATGCAATCTGTTTCCTAATGATAAATCGGAGAATTAAGGTTAAAAGAAAGAAATTTTTTACTTTTTTTCCCGGAGTAGAGGTGACTTCTGGCAAGTCCCTGACGAATTTCCATTGAGTAAGAAGCCGGTATATTTCACGAGTTGCTAATTACCTTGTGTAATGTTTATCTTATACTGAAAAAAACAAATGTAATGCAAATTATGTCCGAAAACGTCAGCCACAATAATTTCCCCAGGTGGAATCGCTCTGTTGTACTATAGAAAACTATGAGTGGCAATTCGGAACTTTAATTCGAATGACATGCCAAATTGCCTCAGCTTGCAAGACATTCTAGCGAAACTATAGGTTGTTACATAAATTAACTGTGCGTGTGGTGTGCGAAAATGTTGGCTTTGTGCAACAAGATAAGGATCCAGAGAAAATGTGCTTCTGTTGAAGCCATTGTCCTGGCAAGTTCTGACAAGTCTATAATAAGTTACGAATAAGTACCAACCGGTCTACTTGAAGAATAACCCCTCCTATCTTTAGCAATGTCTGGTTTATACTGAAAAGCAGTATATAATCCAAGTCGTGCCCTAAATCTATAATCAAATATTATTTCCCAAGGTGGCCCGATGTCTGTTTACTAATGATATATTTTGAATAATGAGTTAGAACTTCAAGCTGAGAGATATTCTAAATTGTCTAACGCTGAAGCAAAAACTGATACGGGCATAAATTAGAATATAGCAAAAAGTTTTGTGTAGCTTCCAACAGTGCTGGTGCAGTTACTGACGACATGAATCCGTAGCAAATGAATCACGATTCTAGCCAAGGTTGCGGCAAATACTGGCAAGTTCATTGCGTGTTCCGAATGTGTACGCTAACGGTCAACTCGAAGACTTATATGTGATTGATTGTACAATGTTTAGTTAATACTTGCAACATATATGTAAGGAATTTTTTTTCCAGGAAACTTTAACTACTATAGCTTATGCAATTGGTGTGGTTTCTTTACTACAATGGGAGATTGAGCGTGGCTATTCAGAGCTTTAAGAAAAAGAACATGTAAAATAGGCTCCACCTGAAGTGCTAGATTATTGGATGGGTGCAAGACTCCGAAACATATACAAACTGCTTCCAGTTTGATTGCAGCATATTCAGGTAAGTTTTTGACGAGTTGTCAAAACGGGAAAAACAAGTCTACCTGGCGTTTGTCAGTTTCTACCTTTTGTTGTGTCTAGTTTATATTATTAAGCTATATATAATCAAAATCCTGATGTGAATCTTTGATTACGAAAATTTTCTATAGCTAGCATGCTAACTAATGACATATCAAAGAAGGCTAGTTAGAACTTCAGGTTGAAAACGATTCCGAATAGTTTCAACCTGAAGAATAGGCAAATTGAAAAAATTGTTGTTGAATAACAGAAAATTGCGTGTTGTGTGCGGCAGTATTGCTGCAGTGAACGAAGGGCAGAATCAAAAGAAAATTTTCCCGGTTTTGAGCCACGTTTGTAAAAAGTCTCGCTATTACTTGGTGAGTTATTAATAAATAAAATTCTGGATTTCTTAAATAATCGACTTTTCTACTTTTTTCAATGTATAATATTTAAAGATAATCTTTACATAATCAGATTCCAGCCACTTCATTTCAACTAAATATCAAACTCAAAGATGTTGATTACTTTGCACTTAAGTTCTAAAGGTATGCCATATAGGCTCTACAAAACGGAGTGTAACCAAAAACATTATTTGGTATATAAATGAAAAGTGAGTTTAGTATGCGGCAGGGTGGCTCAGTAGTTCGAGCACTAGATTCTGAAGCAGATGTGTCCAGGTACGAGCCCTGTCCAGGACAAATTCTGGATTGCATGTGATGAGCTCCCTATTAGAGCGAAACTAGTCTACTAGATGAATTACATTTTATACACTACACAATATTTAGTTTAAACAAACAAATTTATGTACAAAATGGGTCAGGTGTTTAGATCAAGATCACAATCTTGATTAAAGTAAGGTCGAATTTTGTTTGCAGCCTAATGATATATTGAGAATATTTAGTTTTCAATTTAGGTCGGAAGAGATTACTAATTGTTGTCAGCTGGTGCTAATACTAACTGAAGCAGGAGTTAATATGCATCGTGGAATTGCACGCCGTGTATGCCAAGTCCATGACGAGATCCCAAACAGTACGAAACTTGTCTGATTGAAGAAATTACTTTGCTGTCTTGAGAAGTGTCTCGTTCATACCGGTAACCTATACAAAACCAAAATCTTGCCATAAATCTTCAATCCATTGTCCTTTCTCTGGGTTACATGCTTTCTGTTTACTAATCAAAGGCTAGTAAGATCTTCATACAGAAATACATTCTAAATAGTCTCAACCTTATTGAAAAGCTGACTTAAACTTATTTTAGTATATAACATTAAATGAGATTTACTTTTCAACAGTGCTGGTACAGTGAATATATGCAAGAATCCAGAAAATGTTTCACAATTCAAGCTAGGGTGTAGAAAATATTGGGAAGTCCCTGACGAGTGCGAAATGAGTGCGAAACTGTTAAAGTTTATAAATTTATTTTGCTAAGTTGTGCCATGTTTATTCTTTAATGTTAACATGTTTTTAATGCGAAACTTGTCATAAAACGTAAACTACTTTATCTTACCCAGGTGACATGGTTCTGTACTAAAGTAGCGGATCATGTGTGCTAATCCATTACTTTAAGTAGAACGAGATGCCGAATGGCTTTCGTATCAAGGAAAGACTAACGAAAAAATTACTTGATATATAATTTCATATTGCTTGCAAACGGAAACAGTGTTGGAGCATTCTATGATCATTAGTCTACAAAGTATATGTGTATTGTTTCCATTGTGGTCGTGGCAAATTCTGGAACGTATTTGACGAGTTTCCCAAACGGGCGAAACCTGTCTTCCTGATGAATTACCACCGCTATCGTACGCAATGTCCAATTTATTCTGTGAATGTGCATATAACCAAAATCTTTTCGTAAATTGTCAATCAATTATCTAATCCATAGGTGGCCTGCTGTCTGTTAGCTAATGATGCTGTCTCGTATGTCTAGTCGAAAATTCAGATAGATAGGGATTACAAATAGATTCAAACTGCTGGAAAGGCTTCCATTCTATTTGTACTAACTACTGGAAATAACGTTCGATCTAACCTTTTCTGTTTAACGTTTCGGAACTTCCTTCTCAGTACCATCTTCAGAAAGCACACTAGTCAAAAGATGTGATTTATGCAAATGTATTGACAAACGGGAAAATTAACTGATATATAATTACATGGTGCGTGCAATTTATGTCAGATTTGCAACACTGACCACACTTGATGAGTTACCAAAAAGAACTTAATTATTTTGTTTAACAAATAGTTTTGAGTAGATCCTGCAATGTTAAGTTTGCACCAACAAAGTATATGTTATGAAATCCGTGCGATTAAACTCCATCTTTTTACCATATCTCCAGGTGGTATGATGTCTGTTCTATAATGAAAAATCGTTATTGAGCATTTACAACTTTATTCCGAAAGAAATGAAGAATATTGTCTATTTGATGGAATGGCTAAACATACCATAAGCTTGCACATATCACAAAATTGCAAGTTTGCTTGGGTAGTAGTGGCGTAGTGAGTGAAGACAAGAACCCGAAGAAAATGTAGCCCTGGTTCGAGCGTAGATCAATGCAAACTTTTTACGAACAACACGAGTTCCCAATAATGACGAAGTCGATCTACTCGACAAATTGCATGTACTTTATTCTGATATGCTTTTTATTTGCTAAGAAGACGTAAAACGAAATTCACGCCAAGAAATATTAATTCAATGGCACTGATCTGAGTTGCAATTTGCCTGCCTTACAATTACAAATCGGGGGAGGCTAGTTAAAGGCTTATGCCACGAGATATTACAAATTTATTCCAAGTGAAAATCCGAACTAAAAAAAATTAAATTACCACATTATAGAAACTTTCGTCTAGTGTGCAAATGTGCTACTTCGATGTATGTGTGCGAGACACTGAAACAAATGAGTCCTTGTTCCAGATTTGTTCACGCTAAATATTAGCAAGTAATTGACGAGCTCCCAATAGGAACGAACAGGTCTTCCTGAAAAACTGTTTTTGCCCCGTCATGCTGAGCTAAATTTATACAATGAAATTATACATAATATAAAACCAGTAAAAAATTCTGGACTCAATAATATATGTATACTTTGTCAATTCGAATATTGTAGCTTCAATTATACAACAACAAAAAAATATTTGAACATTTTCGAATGCAATAGATATGTGCAAGACGCTAAACAAAAATGTGTCCTGGTTCCAGATTTGTACTCGGGAATTTTTACCAATTACTTGTCTTGCTCCCAATGTGAAGAAAATCGATCTTCTTGATGATTTGTTTTCTACCTCATACCATCTTTATATATACGGTCAATAAATACTGTCATAAATCCTGGTTTTCGTTTGATAATAACTATATATATATATATATATATATATATATATATATATATATATAACAAAGGCTTGCCACCGTCAGGAAAATCAGCTATTTCCGATCATATATTGGCAACGGGGCACCCTGTCAATTCGACCAATTTCACAATTCTACATAAAGCAAAATCAGAAAAATTATTATTTATCTACGAAGCCCTTTACATAAAACAACAAGCACCTGACCTTAATATTCAAAAGTTTCATCAACATGATATTCTTATCGACTGGCCAAGAATAACAAAATTCAACAACAATCTACTAGTATCCAGCCAAGAACAAACAGGACATCGACTAGAATCAACAAACGTACAATCGGATTGGCAACAAACTGAAGTGGAAATAACAGAGGCGCATACGATGACAGAAGTCTCCAAACAATGTGAGCGTTTAACACTGCAATCAACACTGGCGTTGTTACCACGTGAAAACTTTGCGCAACGAGGTGAAACGATCAACTATACTGGGAAAAATAGCACTTGTATATGTAACAGTGAACAATGCGCACAAATGGTTAATTCTCAAGCTATCAAAACAATAATGACATCACTTCGCAATACTGCGAGAATGACCTTTACATGCAAACACGCATAAACACAAACACAAACGCATACACACTCACTAACTAGTCAAATCAAGAAACAGCAGTAAAAACAAGTCAGATTTGTTACCACTAGCATAATCAATTGAAAACCCAAAATGTATAAATATGTATGATTGTATAAGAGATGATTAGTATTCACGAAATAAATGGCCTTTATCCACTTCGTTATTTGTGTTTTCCTAATTATAAGAATATATATATATATATATATATATATATATATATATTCTTTGAAATCGAGCTAATAAAATTCATTGTACCCTTCCTATGGGAAAAACCACAAGAAATTTTATCAGATACAAGAAACATTTCTTTCTCATTGTCTCTGTCTAACTTAATAAATATTTTGTTGTCAAAAAAGACGTTATCTCATCTAGACCAAGAAAGTATTCTCTACAAACACGTTTTAATAGCGCACAATTCTCTTAAAATCAGACGACAGTTTTATGAATTGTAAAAAGCTCGTACTTGCTCTAATAACCATCGTATCTTCTACTAACTTGTCAGAAAGCCACAATTTACATATTGTGCTCTGATTTTGGTTATTAGTTCAACTATTACCACCGTTTGGTTGGATATTTACTTAAACAAACATTGGTAGCGCGGACGGTGATATCAATTATTATAATCAATATTGCGGTCTTGATATAAATACCTGACCGTTTAATTACATACATGTTTCAGTAAAAACTAAGAATTGTGTAGTGTAGAAAGGGCAATTCAACAAGTAGACCGGTTTCTTCCTTATTGGGAACTAGATATTTACTTTTTTAGCCACCACTTTCTTACATATTTCTATTAATATAAGCACTAATTAAACTCCTAAATAATCATAGTACGCTAAGGTGGTACTGTTTTTAGAACAACAGACGTCTAATGAGAAGTGCCCTGTCTGCCGAAAATTCTGTACGGTACATAAAGTGCTCCCATTAACGATGAAACAGGTCTAATGTATGAACTGCGTCTTATAAATTATGTAATGCTAAGTTTACATATATATATATATATATAATGGGGCAGGTCTTTTTATCAATAATTCAACCACGATTTAAATAATCACATTACGTTCGCATCATTTTTTCATTATAATGAAATTTGTGATACATTTAGCCATTTCTAAACTTATCATTCATAAATAAATAATAGTTTTAGTAGATTGTTCTGTCTAAACCAGAAAACAACAAAATGTACTGCTGACATGAGATGTTTTCAAAGAAAACTTAAATTTCTTGATTTGCGTTCCCGAGTGAGAATTTGCATTCAGACATTGAATTTAAGTTGATTGAAGCTTTTGATTTCAGCAAACATATTCGCTCTTAACATTTAAGAGGTGGGTATTCTTAAAATTGCACGTGCTTTTAAAACATGTCATATTATGGGATCTAATACATGTTTGAATCTGCGTAGGTAAGAAAAGTGATTTCATTGCGTAGATTGCTCTGTAGTAAAATTGGAAGTAGCCACGAATCATTCTGTTTCTTCAGAGACTCTTCATGAATGGTTAAGTTATCTTAATTTAAAAGAGAAGGACAGATCACAATTTGGCATTCCCTTACGACTAATTATTTCAATAACAAATAGATCAA
The DNA here is from genome assembly GCA_029291075.1 of Eudiplozoon nipponicum. Classification (NCBI taxonomy): domain Eukaryota; kingdom Metazoa; phylum Platyhelminthes; class Monogenea; order Mazocraeidea; family Diplozoidae; genus Eudiplozoon; species Eudiplozoon nipponicum. The sequence goes on along the minus strand of JAQBSW010007767.1, from coordinate 25,963 downwards.
CACGTGTAGTGGTAAAATGGTTAGGTAACCTATTGATGCCCGTCAAAAATGACTTATCTGAGTATAGCTTGAAGGATTCTTTTAAGATTGCTTTAAAAGTTAGACACCTTAAACGCTAAAACTCTCTGGAAGATTTTGTTTTATTTTGGGTCATTTTTGCCTAATGTTCCTTTAAAAAAACTGTTGAGGTTTTATGTCAGTATGTCCGGGCGTATTTCCATAATTTGACCTGGGTGAAGCGCAGTTCGAAAGATTAGATTACTTGTGATGTTGAAATGTTGAAATGGGTTCGACTTTGGCCCCGACCCAGGCCAATATGTTTGTGTTCATGTGTGGACAATAGAATTGAACTTTAAATTGAAGTAAAACGATACAATAGTTATGTTGATGATGTATGCTTGGTCTGTGGAGGCCGTATGAATGCTGAAATAATGCTTCATAAATGCAAACATGGGCATTCGAAAATTCGGTTTTAGATTTAATACGAAAGGGATGATACTTTAGCTTTATTTATGTGTTGCTGCGGTGCAGAACTTATGGTGAATTGTGCAGATCAGTCTTGCACAAGACAACATAGGACGCGCAATATTTGCATTTGATTAATTATTGCCTATTGAAATGGAAAAAAGTCTCGGTTAGGACACTGTGCAATAGGGCACTGAATGCTTGTCCAATTTACTGTGTATGTAAAACACTTATCCTTATTTATTACCCACCACATTTTACAGATAAGTAAAAAAATCTAATGATATAATATAACCCATTGTGATAGTTTTTACAATTGATATTAATCTGGTATATATTCATCCACATTACAAATGTGTCTAGGCAATGAAGCGTTTAATAAAGAGATCGCGTCCTGCATTGGCATTCGCATAGTTGGAAGATGATTAATGTTGATTTCGTCCTCCAGCAATCTTTCTCTCCTCTGTGTGGAAGACGAAATTCTACTTAAATTTTATTGGCATCGACAAAAAACGGTTTTTAAAAGACATCATATTTTTTGTGTGAAATAACTGACTTCTCTCAGTAAGCTAGAATGGTTTCTTGCTATTTTTGTGAAAAAAATCAATTTAATTTCACCTTAAATATTATTTAATATTAATATGTCAATTTAACGTTACATTTAACCCAGGCATTATTTATCAAGATAATTAAACGAACTTTTGTGGAATGTAGCTTTATGCCATGACAAATGCTCACCTTAGGAACAATAAAATGTACCCCACGGCGACGAATTACGCAAAAGTTATTCCTCACGTTTTAAAATGATCACAGCCGGGTCAAATGATTAATATATCCAACACCTACACCTTGTGGTGCAAAATCATAAGAACACTCGTCTAGAAATCGTGCAATTATCACAGATATTCAACCGGTGTAGTCTATAACGTTCAGTAGCAGTTAACGATTAAATTTGTATTTTTCTACGAAAATAGTCTAGTAGCTCGCGTTTTTACTTCTAAGATCAAAACAATTTTACACGCATTCACTTTCAAATTCGTGTGGAGTATTCGTTTTCTTTATATTATCTAAAACAAAATTGTGGAAGTTTTAAGTACAAATTCGTATAATACGTTATGCATTTTGTTAATAAATTCTTTCTCTCACACTAAATTCAAACTTTGACGCGATATGGACAAAGTAGTAAAAGCAATGTAGAATGTTTAATTTCATTATATTTTATAATTAAGCCTCCCAAATAGATGTTAGAATATTATTGAGCTCAGTAATAACTCACAAATTATACATTTGTATAATGAAATGCGGAACGAGAGAATAATTTAGATATATTAGCAACAATTATAAGTAAATAAAAATAAATAATCATTTCACTATTAACGTTTGGATTTTATATAAGATTTATTGATTTAACATGGTTTGTTTAGAGCTGGTGTACATAGCGAATTTATGCACACCGGTTTTGTTTGACCTTTAAGGTCAGAATTGCGGAAAACTCAATTACGGCAGCGCTTTAGTTAGGTCTTTGCTTTTCAAAAATACAATGAAACACAAAGTATATCACAGTTTTTGTACTCTCAGATGGACAATAGGAATGCGTTCACTATATCTATTTGTTGATTATTCTACAAATAAGAAGTTATTTTTTAGAATAAAATGCCAAATTTGTCACATATAAACTCACTCTATCAAAACTTTTTCTCACCATAAAATTAAGCTTCCACTTCGGCGAATTTAATTAACCTGTAACGACAGCCTACAGCTGTCTGGCATATTTACATAAAAAATTAAATATCGAAACTCATCAAAAATCCAATGAATACAATTTATTTTATCATATTCAACGACTTAATGTTTACGAAAAGATGATTATCGGTTGATAAATTAGAATATTTCAATATATTTATACGAAAATTTTACTGTGAAAATGTTTAGTTAAAATAACAACTGTTGTTTGTATTATTTCATCAACATTAGCGCACGACTTATGGCTGATGGGATTCCATATAAATCTTAATAATGTTTTATTAGCAAATTTTTGTTTGAATATATTCAGTTAAACTGGAATTAATTATAAATTTTTTAAAATTTCTTTTCTTCTTCATTAATTTTTCATTAATGAAAACTGACGGGACCGCATCCGTATTTTAATAAATTTTAAAATACGGAATGACACTTAAACATACTAAGTTAAATTGCTTACAATTTAGACTATTGGCAGATTTTCAATACCTTTCTTCACTTTAATGAAAATCTACGAGATTGGTAATTCTGCACAATCCATTTTATAATTAAATTTCCTTTTCGACATATTCAGTTAATTTTATCATTATTATATTTTGGATAGTAGCCCACCAATACGTCCAGCTGGGAAGTTTTTCACCTTATGTTACTTCTGATAACATGAAATAAATAATTTTTCATTTTGATATTACCTTTAGCTTTATTTTAATAACCATAATAATTTCGTTTTTATTTGCGAAGTCCAGATTTAATCAATAAAGTCAATGTTCTATATGAAGTAATGGCTTTTTAACTCAAATAAATGATATTGAAAAAATATTATTGAAAAATATATTGAAAAATAATATTGGCGCCAGGAAAGTGATTTTATATTTTAAAACAAAAGTTAACTTTCCTTCCATTTAAAACAAATATTAATTACTGGTTTCTTTTTAATGGATTGCTCATATAAAATTAAGAAGTTTTTGGCAACTTTCCATTCTTCTATATCTGCATTTCTCTCTCTCCCTCTTATCTCTTCCTTAAATCTCTCTCTTTCTCGCCAATTCACTCAATACTACCAATCCTCCTAGCTGTTCTAAACACAATTATTCTCTTGTTCACTCTCTCCCTCTCTCTTTTGATTTCTCTGAATATCTATCTATCTCTCACTTTCTCTCTCTTTAACCTTACCCCTCTCTCGATCTATTTATCTATCACATATTTTAATTGCTTCTCTTCTCTCTTGCTCTCAAACCTCCATCTCCTTATCTGCATGTTTCTACTAATTTGGTCTATATTTTTACTTTTTAATATATCACTGATTTGTTCGGTTAATCTTGCATCATTATAAGTTATATAAAGACAAAGCAAATACACACATTAAACAATATTTCCACTTCAAAAACTAAAAGTTGATTGGTTTAAACACGACTTTGAATAAGGCGTACAATTTACATCAGTTTAATCGCAGTTAACTGCGAAGTTATCAGTAAAGTATGGCCTGTGAGGAAAAATTAAAGATAAAATAATAAAAGAATTGCCGCATAAAGCTTGAAAATATCCAAAATTACTTTTTGAACTGAATAAAGCGGTAAATTCCGTTTGATTTAGTTAATGCAGTCTAAAATAAAATTTAATCATTGTAAACATAAAGCTCAAACAGCTTCATTGTTTTGCTCGATCCAGTTAGCAAAATTACAATTATCAAAAACCCACATTTTATTTAAAACTTTCAGCAATAAAGCAAAACTTACAAGTCCAATAAAATGCGACTGACATATTTTTTCCTAATCTAACTAGTGATAATTTCTATATTTTCACTATATCCTACATTGTTCTCATGTTATTGGCAACACAGTATATGTGCGTATTAATCAGACCAAGAACAAGCTAGTGTGCCTGAAATAATCATCTTACAAATCAATGCTAATCCTTATGACAAAATATAACAGAAACCTCAAATAAGTGTCAGGTAAATTTATAAATGTTGCATAATTTTATACTCAACGGTCCTGATCATTTTATTCGTAAGCCGAAACTTTATTTTCGTATAAAATTATTTAGTCTTTATACAGCCTCATTTGTATTTTTCCTTTAAAGTAGGATATGTAAATCAATTTTTAGTCTTCAATCTATTCCAAAGTGGTTTTAATCTGTTGTACCATTGCCAAGTGTAGAGAAGCCATTTCCTCTTACTAAACTAAAGTAACAATTAATAATAAATTTATACCACCGTGGCTGTTTGGAACGAATTTTATTAAAATATCAAATATTCGTTTAAATTCTAGAACATTATTTTATTTAAATCCTTTCGAGTATATATACATTTGAAGTGTACGTAATTTCAGGTTTTTGTACTTTTTACTTCACGTGTGTGATCTTCTTTGTTAACTTGCAATAGCCATCTTGTTTCTCGTACAAATTTTACAAATTTTGATCCACACTTTATATTAGAGTTAAAAAGAGTTTCCGTTTTTATTTTGCATATTGAGATTGTCCAGGAAAAGGTAGTTTAATTATGCTGTTTTTCGTTTCAAATCCCCTTCCAGGTGAGATATTCGCTGTGCAGTGTTGCGCAAAAAGTATACAGTCATTCACTAATTACTTGATTAAATGTGTGTGTATATTGTTGTGAATAACATGGAGACAAATCTTACGTTTGTGGACAATGATAGCATTTTAATGGGAGAAGCAGGTATGAACTTCATTAATTTGGACGGGAAAACTGTTCCTTCAGACTCCAATAGACTCACTAATACTGGAACAGATTTGGTATCTATGGGACTAGCATCGTTTATTACGGCTAGAGCCCGTACAAAAAGCGTTTTATTTACATGCTGCAGCTCATTTTTTCATTCGAATATGTTCAAGCTCGCAAAGAACTCAATCAATGTTGACATCCTTTTGATCTTATTAAATGTTATTTAACTTAAAGCTGAGTCACTATGGGGGAGACAATCAATACTTCACTGCATTGACATTGATCATATAATATAAATAACGTTGACAAAACTTAGATAAATACCCATTCCATAATTTATTTTATTAAGTAAGATATTAAGTAAGATAGAACTGCCTTCTGCAATGAGTATTGCAACATTTGATCAGTTCTTGGATATTTTAAGAACAGACGGGAAAAAGATTGTCGTAGGCAATACACAAACTGCAAAATGTGTTAAATGATGCAAATGTCATTTGGAGTGAAGGAAACCCATCACTTAAGCAACCAATCTTATCCAGTATAGCAGCCTAAATCTCAACCAGAATCTGCATCTGAATAATTAAGCTAAAATGAATGAAACTGCAAAACAAAATTTTGAATATTGTGTGGGCCTGCTTTTACTAACGGTAAATAAGAATTTGATAATGCATCAAAGCAAAACTGAACACAGGGATAATAAAATAAGTCGAGCATAGTAGGAAGAAGGAAACGTTTATCTCGACAGACAGTTTTTCAATTAACTACATTTTATGTTAATTAACACAATATATTAAAGAGCATTTCAGGAGAAAAAAGAAGCAGCGTGTCGTTGCAAGATGTTGCAACTTTCAAACTGCATTCCGTATTCTTCACGATTTGTGCAATCTTTCATAATATTTGTAGCAATCGTCCAGACTAAATATGCGTGGAGTGCGTTTTCTAAGTATAACTTTAAACATCTTGGTGACACAAATTGCATCAAACTCAAAATTTCTAACTCAGGTTAGCTAATTACTATAATCAAGGTTGCGATCTTGATATAAACACCTGACTCATTTTTTACATACATTTATCAATATAAACTAAGAATTGTATAGTGTAGGAACGGCAAGTTAAAATTTAAATAGCAGAAATGGTAAATTTAAAGTCAGATATAAGCTATATTTATTGTTGCGAAGAACTAATATATAGCTAACTTTTTATAAAGTACTGCCTATTTATAGCAAAATTATACCTGACGATAATCTCTAACTGTGTGAAAAGCAATAATTGTAGACGAGACCTCTAAACTGTAACAGCAGGTTATCATAAAAGAGAGCTCAAAGTTAACGGTGCGCATTACCGCGACAATTCTGCTCAGCTACCTTGGAAGGACAACTGAAACTTGACTTCTTCCCACAAAATACATATGAATAATATACCTTAGTATTATAAATGATGAGTAACACGAGGAAGCACGATTGACATATTAAGTATTTATTTCAAATTTTGAATAAGATGATATACTTTAAAACATTTGCTAGCCTAATCATGAAGCAATCATCTACAACTCGTGGTAGTATTGGTTCAAGGTTCATGACATTGACGTTCATCCCTCATGCGTTGCTCATTTCTGAGAATGCAATCGTCTAATTGATAGATGGTATGATATATTAAGTGTTATTGAAGCATAAGACTGTAATCGTCCGTTAAAAGCATTATAATGATTCGATTGCCAATAATCAGATATAATCATACTGCCTTATTCCAGTATTGATTTGTGTCTGAAGAACAATTATTCATTTTCCATACCATTCGCAAATCATTTGAATTAACTGTTCTATAAGCTAAAAAATAGCAATCTGGTAGGTGCCTAGGTGTGTTTCCTTATACCCTTCAAAATGTATAAAACAGCGTTGAAGAAGAAATTCTATGATAATTCCATTAATTAAATTGTCAATAAATTGTAAACATGAAGTATTTAAAGATTAAATTGGAAATGATTTTATTTTTTACAACACATTTAAAATTTAACAAAAATTGATTGCGCAGCCTGTGGGAATAACTCTTTAAATCAAGTTTGCGAGCTTGAAGTAAACACCAATCCCATTATATTTAACCAGTCATCGAACAACATAACAAAACCACCGCCATCCGCAACGCACTGACGCGTTTCGACCTTCTATGATCATCATCAGAGTACGATGTCAAACTGACTATCGAGGATCAAACCGCATTGAATATTAATGGAAATCAAATTTGGATATGCGGCTCTCGCCTCTAGCAGTCTCGCATGCATTGAACTTGACTGGAAATGTCGGCTGCACAATTTCTATGCAGTCACGAACATTAACTTTTGAAGCTATCACTACATAGACATATATAGGCAATAAAATTAAACAATAATTTATTGCGCGGGCGGTGGTAACAATTCTTTAAATCAAGTTTGCGAACTTGAAGTACATCAATTATTGTTAAATTGTATTGCCTATATATGTATATGTAGTGAAAGCTGCAAACAATTAATGTTCGTGACTGCATAGAAATTGTGCTGCCGATTTTTCCAGTCAGGTTAAATGTATGCGAAACTACTAGAGGTGAGAGCCGCATATCTAAATTTGACTTTCATACATAATCAATGCGGTTTGATCTGCGATAGTCAGTTTGCCATCGTACTCTGATGATGATCATGGAAGGTCGAAACGCGTCAGTGTGTTGCGGCTGGTGATAGTTTTGTTATGTTGTTCGATGACTGGTTAAATATAATGGGAATGGTGTTTACTTCAAGCTCGCATACTTGATTTAAAGAATTGTTACCACCGCCCATGCAATCAATTATTGTTAAATTGTATTGCCTTTATATGTATATGTGGCGAAAGCTGCAAACAGTTAATGTTCGGGACTGCATAGAAATTGTGCTGCCGATATTTCCAGTCAAATTCAATTTATGCGAGACTGCTAGATGTGAGAACCGCATATCTAAATTTGATTTCCATATATATTCAATGCGGTTTGATCCGCGATAGTCAGTTTGCAGTCGTACTCTGATGATGATCATGGAAAGTCGAAACGCGTCAGTGCGTTGCGGCTGGCGGTACTTTTGTTTGACTGGATAAAATATATATTTGGAATGGTGTTCACCTCAAGCTCGCAAACTTTATTTAAAGAACACATTTAAAAGTTTTAGAATAATTTTTTTGTTCTTGTAGGACACATTTTATTCCTAAAGAAGTCTCACGAAAGTAATAAAATTGAATAAGGTATGCGGCATATTCGTACAGCAGATTGTGTAATATTAGAATCGATAATATGTTTTTACTATGGTATTTCTTTGTACACAAATCTGACGTGCAGGTTTAGTTCGTGTTTCACATTTCTAGCATAACATAATTTAACCCTGTTTAGGTAAAGTGAACGTAAAATAATAACTCCGACCATGGCAATTGAGCTCCTATTACGACCTTTGTTCATTTAAAAAATTAATGCTTTATGCGTTAATTACGAAAGAATATCTTATATTTCTTAATAAGAAAATTATTATAATGACAATAAATCTCGCTTATATTTCAAGTGAAATACTAACAAATTTAAATTCTAAATAATTAATATCAACTGATTATATCATATTTCAACATGAACTCATCGAAAAAATATATTATTTGACTAACACTTGAATTTTAGAAGGATTTGTAAAATATGTCATGGTTGTAACTTTTCATACATGTCTTAGTGAATATGTAAGAAAAAGGTTATGTAAATTATTTCACTATAAGTCAAAAGGATAAGTATCATTTACATATTGAAAAATTATTTATGATTACTAGACTACACAATTTTCGGCTGATAGGTAATCCAGCTGGCCTAATTGTAATGATCAGCGTCTATTAAACCACCAAAACGTTGCACCAAAGCCGTTTCGTCTTCACAGTCGGATTTATATACTTTAGACGCCTTTGCTATTATCGTTGATAGATTTAACCAGATACAGCTAGAAAGACTGCCTCAATTTTCATGATTAATGCAAGACATTCAAGTAACAGCTTAAATAATAATAATTTAGAGACACAAATTAAAAACAATGCTGATTTAAATAGCCTCATCCTATGATTCGTTAAACTAACATTTTCAATAACTGCAGTGTTTGACTGAATACAGCGAAGAATAATTTGGCATGCAAGCTAATATCTCAGCATAAGAAGCATAATTAAACAGTTTATTTCCAATTAGATTCCGAAATTTACTTGTGCGGAACAATTGATAGCACTCGTAGATCAGTAAATTCTGGCTTCATTTACATTTACAGATGCGCAGATTGCGTTCGGCTTTGATTGGTTGGTTCGCAATTGTCCCGTCAATATGAAGCGGTCCATCAGATGCTTTTTTCAAAATGACGTTTAAACAAGATATTCCTAATTTCCTTTAAATTGTCAGGACTCCATTTCCAGTCCGATCTTCAAGTTTGACACCATAATCACAAGAAAAAAATCAAATCGTGGCAAATGTGGTATCCTCATTCAAAACAAATCTATTTATATTTCTTTTTCATCTTAAAGTATATTTTGTCTGCCCCAATATCCGTTCATAATACCTATTCTTTTATTCTCCCATGTATACATGAAAATACCAACATCACCTCTGCCCCCCCCCACACACACACACCAACCTATACACACATATATGTACTCAAATTTAAATTGACATTTTTAGAATACATATAAGATAAACATATAGATTGACATACACGTTTATCCGTCATGTCTTGATTTTTTAAAATTAATTTTACCGACCCTTAGAATGATCAAAAATTTGTTTATTTTAATCATATTGCAGTAATCCTCGAATTCCCTGTTTACCTAATCTCATATAGCGTGCAATAGTTTATAGAGAGAGATAAGTTAAACTGTTGAAAGAATATAGTCTTACTCTATCGTTTGGACAAGGCCAAATTCGGAGCCTACACTAAGGAATGGTATATCAACCAAATACACATTCATACTCATATCCCGTAAATATTTAGTTTTCCATTTAAATTTATGTCAATAAGAGAACATAGTTAAACAATTTAGAACGCTAATGGCTTACATGTTTTAAAATGAAGTACAAAAATATACATAATTAGACTTTCATCGATTGCGTGGGTGGTGATTACAATTTTATTAATCAAAGTTGCGATCTGGATATAAACACCTGACCAATTTGTACATACATTTGTCAGTATAAACTAAGAAATATATAGTGTAGAAAAGGTAATTCATCCAATAGATCGGTTTCGTCATTTTTGGGAATTTCCCGCGAAAAGAGTAAGAAGCTGGGCACGTCTGCATCGGAATCCGGTTCTTCAAACATTGAGCCACTCTACCACACACTACACACAATTTTCAGTTTTATACTAACTGATGTTTTTTGGTTAATCTTTCCATCTTGTGGAGCCTATATGGCAACCCTTGAGACATGAAGTTCCAACTAACCATCCCCAGTCTGGCATTATAGAACAGACACCACGCTGCTTGGGAGAGTGTTATTGAAATGATCATTTTATATAATTGAACGAACATTATTTGCGTAGGCTGTGATAACAATTACTTTAATCAGGGTTGAGATCGTGATATAATCACATTACTAAGTAAGTACATACAATTGTCAGTTTAAACTAAGTATTTTATAATGTGGAAAAGACAATTTTCTTTTCCAAATTATACAATACTTAGTTTATACTGACAAATGTATGTACTTACTGGGTCATATGTTTACACAAACAAATATGTTAGCTCAGTAGAGTATCGGAAATTATAACAAAATAGTTTCAAACTTTAATGCTCGTCCTGGCGATCCAAAATCAATAAGCATAAAAAGATTTAAAATAATGACTATATAGTCCAATGTACAAACAGTAAAACATAGATAACAATATAACCATGATGATTATGGAGTCAATGTTGATACCAGGCAATCAGTCCACTATGAAGCTCCAATGCCATGTGCTGATTTCGTCCGACTATCACCTCTGTCTAGCTGCAAGAATCGACTCACAGCTTTACTTAACTGTCTAATGGTGTGGGATTAGTTTGGTGCCAATAGCGATCCTGTTTAATCGGGACCAGTTACACAATGTGGAAAACGTAGTGAATGGTCAGCACCTTCGCAGTTTTCTCTAATGATAAGTTAAAAATAATATTTTTTTAATGAAAACATAACAAAAATTTATTATATGAAAATGACATTGGAATAAGATTTTCCACTCTTCCTTTTCCGAAATTTCGGGACCTAATTTCCAGTTCCATATTCAGGGTTGACACAATACGCACAGGAATAAAACACAACTTGTGGCAAATGTGGTATCCTCATTCACTTAACAGATATATTTATATTTATTTTAATTCCAAAAGTATTTTTTATAGTCTTCCTAATATCTGGTCATCATACCTAGTCTCTAATACTCAAATGTATACAAAAATTTATCCCTGCCCCCCTCCCCGCACACAACCACCTATAAATACATATGTGTATTCTACTAAAGTGACATTTATCGAATAACTGTAAGCAAAACTTATGGATTGACATACCCGCCTATCCATGATGTCTACATTTTTAATTGCAGTTCCGGACGCATAGAAGGATCAACAAAAAATGTGATTTCAATATTGCAGTAATCCTCAAATACCCCAGTTTACCTAATCCCATCCTGTTGTAACCAAAATTTTGTTGCTCCTTCTATGCGTCCGGAACAGCAGTTAAAAATATAGACATCATAGATAGGCGAGTATGTCAATCCATAAGGTTTGCTTATAGTTATTCGATAAATGTCACTTTAGTAGAATACACATATGTGTTTATAGGTGGTTATGTGCGGGGAAAGAGGACTACATTTAATAAGATATGACAATATACTGCTTCTAAGTTATTGGAACTAGTAGATCGAAAAATCACAAAGGAGTGAAAATCATTCTTTACGAACAATCAGCTGATGTAAGGCTTAAAAACGAAGGGACAAGTGAGAACCCGTCAATCAAGGCCAATAATCAGATCACCTGAAAATGTACAGTATTCACGGTTTTACCGACCTAAGAGTACTCCTAATTGTTCCGCTCAAGAAAAATACGGTCAAATCCACAACAAGAAGGACAGCACTGCGCAAAAAGATCCAACATTTAAATTAATTATATGTTAGTTCAAAATAATGTTTAAATATCTTGATTTATTCTCATCACCTCAATAGAGCTCTTATATAATAAAAGTGGATTCGTAAACATTCTTTGCGAAAGAAACGCTTAGCCGTGTGAAATATAAAATTTATTTGATAAAACTAAAGCTTTTATGCATTATTGTAAAGTTTTAGTTTCAAAAGATTTAAAAATTTTAAACACCCTTCAGGTTAATAAACAACTGGAAAAGTTTAATTGAGAGAAGTCTAAATCTAAACTTAACTAAGGACCAATGGTTTGTTTCGCTTAATATAAAAGTTAGCAATCAATGTTTATATCAAAAAATAGCCCCCATATCATAACAAGACTAGCTTATTAAGGCAATAACGCAATATAATTTATCCAGTAGGATCCTCGATGTATTATTAAAATATTGACTTGGGTGTAATTTTATTAAGCAAGCAAAATATCCCACATGGTTTGCCATACAGAAGAGAAGTAATGGTCTCCATAAATCAACGGAACAAACGTTGTAAAAGGTATTCCAAGATATGACATAGGAATCATTATTTTTTAGTTGCTAATATTTTTTCAAGTTTGACGAATTTCAGTTTCTATCTCATTTATTTTTTATAATAACATAGACATTAATTTGCTCAAATCCTTCCGGTGTACTTTAATTTATTACATCTTCACAAGGTGGCATGTTGTGTGTAATAAGAGGAAAAATTGATGTAGGTAAGTTGGAACTTTAGGTCATAAGTGATGTTGAATAGAATCCATCTGAAGGAAAAACTGTCAAACAACTTATGCTTGTATTTAGCTGAAAGCTGCTTGTATTACGTAGCGTCGGTGGCGTAGTGAAAGATTTGTATGGTACTGAAAATATGTATCCAGGTTCAACTACCGACAGTGGCAATTGTGAAATTGCTTCACGGTCGCGCAAAAATATCAATCGGCTCGTTTTGATTTTATTCAATTTTTACCTTATGGAAACTTTAATTTATACTGACAAAATATGTACAATTAAATACTCCCGTAACAATCTGTTGGAACGCGAGACCAAATTAAATTCCTAGCAAACATTCCTTTGTTAACATAAAAGACATCAAATTACATGAAACGTTTGTGCTTATATTCTTTCTCAATTATCTACAAAGTGGAAATATATATATATATATATATATTTATATATATATATATATATATATATATATATATATATTGAATGGGAAAGCTAAAAAGAAAAGGCAAACTGGAAAGGAAAGTGAAGGAGACAAACAATCAATTGCGAGCATCATTTCCATTTCAAGCTCAATGCCCGAATACGCTTTTTATGCATGATTAATCCAGCTGAATATTGTTTATCCATAAAATTTCCTATGTGGCTCAATCTTTTCTAATATTGTATTTAGTAATTTCCAAAAAATGCTATATCTTAAATCATACGTGTGAGGTTTCAAACATATGTTGCGCATTTGCATATGTTTAATCACCATTTGATGTAAAGCAGTCGTTTAAATTGCAATATTCTCTCATTCGTGTAATCAACCATCTGGACTATCGGCCTACGTAAGTTGATCGACAACTTGCGTATGTATATTGGTAAATATTATTTGATGTCAACATTAACGACTGTTTCTCTCAGATTACTGGTAAATGCAAGTGTGTTACCTTAAATAGCTCTCGTAGTTTAGCTGTATTAAACGTGCTTGTTAATACCGCTTCAATTTTCTTTTGTGATATTCAGGAATCGGCATGTCCCTTAAATGGGATGTTCAGATAGACCGTTTTCTTTTCTGGCCCGTAACATGTATGTTTCTGTTTAATTCGCCCTTTAATGATTTATTCAACTAATTGTCTAGAATAGCCATTAGACATTCAATAGGTTATTGCTTTAGTATATTGGTTGCCTTTTGTATCTGAACAAACCAAACTGTTGATAATGTAGATTAAAACGGCACAAAACTGCCCGCCATTTATCATAGTCGCCAGAGCAAATCCTCTAGCTTTTGATAATGTAAACCATGTAGCCATCTCGATCAAATCTAGTTTGTCTCGCCGGAATCAAGAGGCCTTGTGAAACAAACATTGTAGTACTTCGTGCATCGTCCGTTTTGAACCTTAAACCGTTGGGTTAATGTAGAAGTAGTTAGTGGCTACACAGAATTGCTTTTTGTTAAGGCTCTTCACCACTGCTTATATTCCCTCGACTTAAACTGTGCACTCTTATTATTAAGAATAACTTGTGGTGCACCAAATCGACTAAGCATACGTGTCCAGATTCGAGTTCCATATGTTTGGAAGTTTATACTGTTGAGCTATTCATTTTGTAATGTTTCAATTTGCACTTCGTTAATGAGCGCAGCAATTTGAAACTCGAAAGCGTCATTGACAGCAGATTTGTTGTTGTGCGTGTATTTATAATAACTGGGACATGGGTTAATCATAATTTCGCAAACTTAATTATTATATTTTTTATTTGCATCCGTACAAGCAATGCTTTCTTAATTTAATAACTAGCATCTTTATAGTGAATGTTTCCAAAGTATTTTCATTGTGAACGAACATCAATTATGTAAAATACAGTAAAATACACATTCCAGTTGTACTGGTATCGCTACAATAAGCAAACGGGCCAGTAACCGTTGTTTATTTGGCTTCACAGATAATTGTTATCGTATTCAGGAAGAATTTTAATTTAGTTTATTAAATCTCAAATATTTTTCTTTGATTGATGTACCTCAGAATTTCTTATACGTATTACACGAAAGCTTTCTAATCATCATACAATTTTTCATACGGTGTGTTGGATACTGCAATTTCACCTTCGTTCAGGAGATCAAAAATCTCATACATATGGCACAATTTTCTAAAAGTTATTTTATCTGTCTTTATCGCATTTTTATTTATTTATTGGATTGAACTCACTGTGGTTAAAAAGTCACTTTACTATGTTTATTGAACTTTTGATCGCTGTTTATATGAGCGGTATTTTTTATTGAACAAGCAAAATTTTAATCAATTTATTTTAATACACGTATAATTCTGTCAGTCATCCGCCTTTTTTATTCAGTTTTAAATTCTGGCTAAGGGTATTTTTTCTACGACTAATCATTTCGTTATTTAAAATGTTTCCATAAATTTTCCGCACATCATTTACCCATTTAATTTGGTTTCTTCTCTCGTTTTCTCTAGAATAATTTTATTCTTATAATTTTCACACTTTTACTGCATAATACAATAGAACAAGCCTATCTTTATTTGCAATTTCCACATAAACTACGGGCGGTTACTGCATTATAATCCAAAATGTCGGAGAATGGGTTTAAATTAGTTTTATGAAGTATTAAGATTCATTTATTTCCTTTACTTTAACATTCCTTACCTAATAAATTGTAAATTATTATTATTAGATTTTTCACTGAATTATATTGCAAGCTACTATCCGAACAAAATCAGAAATGTTGTCTATTTGCCTACATGTTTCTCTTATTTAGAGGATGTGGTTACAAACAGTCTCGACCATATTCCTTTTATGTTTTTTTTCTTTATCAGGATCGTAAACAACCCTTTCCATTGTATCAAGTGAAATATTTTCATACAGAAACCATAATTAAACGAACATTAATTGTGCGGTCGGTGATAACAAGTACTATAAGCAAATTGAGATCTTGATATAAACACCTGATTTGTGTCACTTCTAAGTTGTTTGATTGACTTTTACTTATTAGGTTCCAAGTGGCGGCTGCGTATACCAAGACGGACTTAATCCAAATAACATACACTTGCGGCTGAATATCTTTCATTATAACGTTTGCCTTTATTAACTTCCAACTTTTCTAAGCGCAGCCAACTGTTCTCCTAATGTTTTTGTAAGCGGAAATCATACTCTGAAAGGTTGTGTTTGGGTCCTTAACTACTTGTTGAAGCCTGAACTCGAAGACCATTAACTACAACATTATAAATATGGATATCGACAAATTCTGTCCTTTGACGGTTTTTAACAATTGGGCTTATTGGGATTAATCTTCAAACCAAGTTATATTAATTACTTAGAGCGGTTATTAATATTTAATGTTATATTATTCTTAGAGAAAGCGATGTTTTAAGGAAGATTAATTTTAAATCATCACAAAATTTGCAAATATGGCTTTTGAGGACTACGTTCAGCATTTTTGCAAATAATATTTCAAATAGATTACTTGTAAAACTCAAAAAAGTTTTATTACTTACGTATCAACAGAAAACTTAATGTTTGAGTATATTTTGAGAAATTCCTTCTTTTCTGCAACTTCGTTCAGTTTGAACATTATCATTTAGACCTGTTTGTAGGACCTAGCTGCCACTTCTCTAGCCCGGACATTTAATGTTACCTCACCCATTCTGATTTAAGCATTTGGTTTATTTTAATTCATATTTAAATTAACCATTTCCTTTAAGTTTCGACATTTGTTTTTCTATTTTCCAAGCCTTCTCTTCTAGTGCTAATTCTGGTATATTCTTTTGTCCCCGAAAGTCATTTATACACACACCCGAAAAATTTTTAATAGTTACCTTCCAGTTCTTTATATTCTGTAGTCGTGTTTTCTATAGTTATTTTGGGCTTCGCAACAATTTTTTTCAGTTTCTGAACATGAATTCATCACGATTCAGCCGATTGTGTTTCTAGTGATTACTTGTATATAAGACATTTAATTGAGTTAACCATATATTATCTTGCTACCGTCTAGAGCACGGACTTTTTGGATTAACTGTGAATTGATTCATGCATTACAATATAAAATTCAATAAATGTCTGATAACATTTATGAGTTTTCTTACTTCACCCTTCGGAAAAAGGTCAGGGACTGATCATGGATCGGGTAGGGATAAGAACCACCATGAAAATGTAGGAGTAGGAATGGGACAATTTTACGAAATAGACAGCTACCCCGCAAAACCTATTACAATAACTACAAAACCTCCTACAGATTAATTTCTTGACATAGTTTCTCTGAAATCTACTCAACGGATATTTTCAAACACTATATTTTCTATTAGAAGAATATTTTACCACATCAGAATACTATTTACTATCAGTTTGCATCAAAAATACATTTTTACACTTCATTTCTAGTCCTGCTGTATATCAACGAAACAAACTTTACTTCCAGTCCTTATGTTCATTACAAATTCAGTGCAGCATCATCAGAGTAGTGTATTTTATCAACTTCATCACTAACAATTTCCACAAATCGAAAATTTCAGCTGAAACAAAAAAAACTGAACAATTTTAATTCAAAACTCGTTCTGCAGCGAGGTTTAAATAAAAAGTTGACAAATTAATTCTGAACCGGAAGACTCTGCTTCAATCATTCTATTTGATGCAGTAATTTACGTAAGCGCTCCGTTATTAGAACTTAAATTTGCAGAGCACGTATGATTTAAATATATATTTATAAGGTACCTTTAACCATTTTCCTTGTAATGCAATACAATTTATGATATAGATGTCTCGTAAAATATTTAGAGTCTGCTCTGGAGATGAATGTTGATGTAACTAAAAGTCTTACACTAACCGCTTAAAAACAGAAAGACTATTCAAACTTCAAGACCAGCTCCTTCTGTTCTTCTAATTCCTCAACTCTGCGGAGGAACATATTTCATCCGAGAAAAATAAATTAACAATTGAGTGATAAATTTAAACAATCATAGGCGAGTTTAAAGAATATCATTAAAAAAGAAAAATATTCGTTTAAATTCGAGAAAATTTTTTGTTTAAATATTTTAGTGTATTTATACTGACGAATTTGTGCTTGGTTTCAGTTTTCTGTATTTTGTGTCTGATTTGTGTTAGCTTCTTTTTTGAAGCGTATTAGACATCGTATACATCTTCAAAATTTTGATCCAACAATATATTCTTGCTTCCAAGAAGTATTTTTCATAATAGAGCATATTAGTTAGATGACATAACAGTTACGGAAATGCATACAAACACATGTGACACGCGAATATCTATAGAATGATTAGTCTGAAATATAAATAATATTTCTTTATATATAAATTGGAAAGCAAAACAAGATAGAAATATGTGAACAATATATACTCAATATATACGGTAATGTAGAGAAGAACATGAATTGTTGAACATACATATATGCCGAGCACGAGAAAGATGACTGTCTGCCTTTTCTAGATGTACTATTAAAGAAAGAAACTAATGGTAAATTAAACAGAACAATTTACCATAAACCATTTTGTTCACATATTTCTATTTTGTTTTTCTTTCCAATTTATATATAAAGATATGTTCATGAGTAGATATTTGAGAAGACCATGATAAATAATATTTCTAGAGGAAATAACGCGCTTGCTTCATTAGCTTGATCTGTAAAATTCGTGAGGATGGACCAATTTATGAAGGCTGCCGATAAAGGCAACTGAAATATTTCGTTAAAAAAGAAACTTACTGTAACATAAAAAACTTGGATAGTCAAAACGCAGATAAGGTAATTTCAATTTATCAAGTTTCGCAGAAAAAACTTTCATTTAGGTAATTTAGTTATTCTACATGTTGAGTCGAATTTCTTCCTAGATCAAGCGTTTTGTGTGCAGTGCTGCGTACAAAGTATACAGTCATACTGTCTTATGCTTAATTAAGTAGTTTTAATTGGTTTTAAAATGAAGAATGACCTTAAATTCGAGAACACTGATGACATGGTTGAAGGAGTCACAGGTGTAAGCCTGAAAGATATGGAATCAATGATTAACCAATTAAAATTCAATTCATACATCGATCAGCAAACAGCAGACTCTTACAGATACATAACGGCTGATGCGGGCATGGCAACTTTGGAGCCCTCAATTGTTACTAGAGCAAGAGCCTCAACAAAATATGGCGACAACACGAGTCAAAATCCTATCATTCTGTCACTGTACATATCTTACAAACATTCAGAATGGGTCGGAGATGCCCGAATACTGTTTAAAAATTACCATATGGTGGACAAAATAGTTTAAGTTTTCAGCATGGTTGGCTTTACCAGAAAATTTTACGACCACCATAATCGGCTACAGAGATAAAATTGTGGAAGAAGCACTGCACAAGGCTTTTGAATTATTTGTAACACACGGCTCCGTGTTACAACCCAACGAAGGTCAATTTTTACAAACGTTGTGCTCTTTAAGGTCAAATATTCTAACTCTGTCCTTAAACAATATTTCTCTTAGCTGTGATTTTAGGAACAATCTCTTTTAGTCTCAAGCAGTTTTAATCGATATTTCTTGAACTGCAATTTTATTTGTAATTAATAGTGTTTTTATTAAAGAAAGAAAACCGCGCGCGATCCGCGAGGATCACGCGGTGGACTATTGTGTCACTGCGGATTTATTTTGCTTAGTTGGATTATTCGAAATTTATGTGAATAGAATAATGGATTAATATATTAACAAGTAGAGAACTAAACATTTGTGAGTTTTGTCATTGAAGTATTTAAACGATTTACGTTTTCATCGGTAGTGATAACCTTTAACATTGATTCTATTCATATCACCATGTATTTTCAATCGAGTTTTTATCATTGAAGTCTTCAAACGATTTATATACTCCTTTTTAGTGATAACGTTTAACCTTGATTCCATTCATGTCATCACGTGTTTTCAATCGAGTTTTGTCATTGAAGTCTTTATGGGGCTTACTCCTTCATTTTAGTGACAGCTTTTAACGATGACTTTTTACATATCTTCATATGTTTTAAATCGATGGTATAAATACAATTCTATTCAGACATTTGTGTAAGAATAACTACTTGTGTGCAAAACATTTTCTCTATAAACATAAATCAATTTACTATGTTCATATTGTCATGTATTTTTAATCGTTTGACTATTCTAATTACGATCCAGACATTTGTGTAAGAATAACTGTTTGTGTGCGAAACATGTTACTTTATAAACATAAATCATTTTAATTCTTGCCGTCTAGAAGACGGACAATTTAATTTAACTGTGAATGGTGTTTAGGATATTATTTTATGTTAAAATCTGTTTTTTTATTGCCGACCAACACATGGTCAAATTGGACTATCTGTGAATTATATTTCTAATCGCAATATTGTGTAGAATATACGTATGACCCGATGTTTTTGCCTTCTCACATCAACCATCCGAAAAAGATCAGAGACTGATTAGGCGCACGGGTAGTAATAATAGCCAACATTGATATGTAGTAGGGGTACAAAATCAGGAACGAGATAGCAACAGCGAAAAGTACCCCTACATATTAATGGTCGAAATTCAA
Organism: Eudiplozoon nipponicum; assembly: GCA_029291075.1. Classification (NCBI taxonomy): domain Eukaryota; kingdom Metazoa; phylum Platyhelminthes; class Monogenea; order Mazocraeidea; family Diplozoidae; genus Eudiplozoon; species Eudiplozoon nipponicum. Next base: position 5,673 of record JAQBSW010007767.1, on the reverse strand, counting down.
ATGAAATTCTATCCTAGAAGGTCAGCAAAACTGTGCGGATTTTGCACCTAGAGAAGATGGGGCGTCAACTACCTTCAAAATTTTATGAACGGTACTGTTTGAAAGCTTTTGAGTTGAATATTTCTCAAAATATATTAATTTCTATTTTCATAGCTGAGCTACGCGCCAGACTTAGAGGCAAATTAGCAGCCATCAAGACCATGAAGCATGATTAACCAAATTAACTCAGAATGTTGGAGGGTGTGTACAGACGGCAAGAGATAAAGCTACATACGGTGACAGCAGATTCAGTCATGGTGCAGTAAACAAGGGCAAAAGCAGAAGCTCTCATCACCGTACAGGTGGAGATTTGCGAATTAAGAAGAGAAGTCATGAAGTTTTAGTACCAAATTAAAGCAAGTACGGAGAACAGACGGCAATCAAGAGGTCGGAATACTCCCGCTGGAAGAAGCTGTAGGGTAGAATTTGTTATGGCTCAATGTTTTGCCTATGAAAGACATGCTTAAGTCGAGATCCAACATTCCGACGAAAGAAAACACCACCGATATAGCCGGCAAGAGATTTAGATTTCGCCTAAGCGGAGATCTTGAGAACTTTGTCAGACTTTCCAGAAATGAATTCATTATTCGAGATGAATTGAGTATTCTAGAATTTCTCAGTGACACGGGTACTGAGGTAAGCCTATTTGCGGTCAAATTTGAGGAAATCATATTGCCCCACATTTAATTATCAACTATAAGCAGGCAATAGCTGTCTGATTGTGGTTAATGGGATGAAAGATCTATTGGATACTTTAGAACAAGAATCTTTCATTAAGTAGAATTTACCGGTAGCCGACGTGAAGGGCCATATCATGGGGAAGGATAATTTAAGTCATTTTAGTCTCTCTTTAAACCTGAAAATCCAGGACCTTTGAGAAGGCATTGGGGCGTTAACACATACAGAGTCTAAAACCTCAGTAATTAGATTAGTTTGTTCCGCGGTCAAGGATTACTATTTTGACTTCATCAAGTAACGCCTTGCAGTATTTAAATTTTGTATTGCCAAGCCAAAATGTGTAAGGACAGGAGTAGAGTAAGAAATATAGTTGGTCGCTGCGTTGCCTTGTTCACCCAAGGCACAAACTCTAGTGCAACACAAGCAACAGATCGCTGCTGCCAAATTTCAACAATTGTGTGAGTTCAGAATTTGTAGGACGTCAAATTCCAGGTTGGCATCCCAAATAAACGTAGTTCCAAAACATGAACCTGGAAAATGGAGAGTTTGTGGTATCTCGTTTATTAAACACAATGACTCAGGGTGATTTTTATTCTTCCCATAACCAGAGCACTCTGCTTGTAGACATAATGGGACATGAAATTTATTAAACTTTATATCTCTATAAAGCGTAGGGTAAGATAATGATGAAGGAAAGTTTTGTACCACTCACCACAGTCAAATTACCTGGGAGGGGATGGCAAGATTTTTTCGAATGCTATATAATTTGAAAAATGCCAGCCAGACGTTACAGCATTTGGCTGAAGAAGTCTACCAGAATTATCCATTTATGACGGTGTATATTGGCGACATTATTTTTGCAGACGATAGCGTGAGTAAAGCCGGAATAAGTAAGAACGGTTTTGAACAGGCTGAAACAATATGGACTAGAAGTCAATTATAATAAAGGCAAAATTGGTTTCTCTTTGTACATGTACATTTCACGAAGGGTATTAAGCCTTTGGAAGATAAGGTCAATGCAACCAAGGATGTAAAAGAGCTACGCGCCATGTGTTAACATCGTAGTTTTAGAGCATTATCAGTTATTATCAAAGAATAATTTCAGTTCTATCCGTAGTTTGAGGATCGTTGAAACACAACATCGTACGCGAGAATAACATGATCATTAAGAAATGGCCTAATGTCTTGAGCTAGGAAATTGAGAAAGGTTTCGTAGAGCTAAAGAAATGCTAAGCGAAATAACCATAATTTTACCTGTTGTCTAGGGAATGCCATTTGAGCTTGTCACGGATGCCTCAGATGTTGCAATTATGGAAGTGCTACAGCAAAAAGACAATAGTATAACGAGGTCAATATGGTTTTACGGCTAAAAGCCTCATGATCGCGAAAAACGCTATGATAATTTCGGTAAAATTCTACTTTTGATGTATGCTGCTATGATACGTCTTGTGCATATTTTAAAAGGTCCATAATTTAAGATATTTCCTGATCACAAGCCGCTGATAAGCATATATAGTAAAACCGCAATGCTTAATTAGTCTCGCAGGGGCATTCCCAAATTACCCTTTTAGCGGAATTTGATTTTACTGTCTCTCATATTGCTTGATCGGACTTATAGCTACATAGTATGTTTTTAGAGCACTTAGAGATAAAGTGTGTCATTTAGCTCCGACAAAGACTAGATAAGTAGAAACCAAATGCTATGGGTCCTCTGATTTGGGATCGACATGACATGTATATGTAGCTAATAAAAATGGGAAGACTTTCTTTATTCCATTTACAAGAGACCATACAAGGTTAAGAGGCTTTAGTCACTGAATTTCATTATATGGAGGATTGTGTGAACTTGGATCGTTGCATACCACAGTGTATCTAGATTGATGACAAGACAAAAGGACGAGATGTGTTAAAAAATGACCGTTCTATAGCCGAATTTGATATGTGCAACCCTCGCAGGCACCAACTTTAAACGAGCAGCATTTTAAAAACGTCTTTTCCACGACATCGATACCAAGTAAAACCGAGTTACTGGATCAACACACTATATCAACGTCAGGCAAACCGGTCGTTCAAAATGGAAATGAACAATACGCACTGTCTACATCAGGTGCACCAGTTTGCATAACTCGCTTCGGAAGGATTCAACTACAGCCAAAACACAGGGATTAAATCTATTTCTAGACGCCTTTTTTGAGAAGGTGGTGTATGCAGAAGTAGATATTTCCTTGACAAAAATAAAGTTAAAATTTATTTATAAATTTAAACCACCTTCGTTAATTGAAACAAATATTATTGAAAAGTAAAATATTCGTTTAAATTTGATAACATTCGTTGTTTAAATCTTTTCAAGTATTTATAATGTTGAATTTGTCTTTGACTTCAGTTTTTTGTATTTTGCACCTGACTTTCTTAATCCTCTCTGTTCACATGTAGCAACCACTTGTATAGATTACCAATTTCATAACTGTTATTCTTACAATATACTCTTTCTACCACGAGATTATATTATAATTAGAACATATTAGGAACTGTTAAGAACAGTTAATTTAATTATTCAGTTTTTTTAGAATAGAATAGAATATCTTTAATTGGTTTCAAACCACATATTTTCCATCAAATAATAATATTGGAAAATGTGCAATATAAAAAGATATCTCATCACATAAATATGTGCAATTAGTCTCATGTAGATAAATAAATTTCACTAGTTGTACATTACAATATATCAACATCAGAAAGTTCGGCTGTAAAGAGAGATAGATTCTTCATCAAAAATAGGAAAATTTAAGGCAAAATTCGAGTGTAACATTATGCAAAAAAATGAGAACCATGACTAGCAATTGATTGTATGTATTGTTGATTAACATGATGATATAATGCATAACATTTCAATTTTAATGTCGAATTTCTTTCTAGATCAAACGGTTGATGTGCAGTGATGCCTATAAAGTCCACATGATTATTGCCTAGTGCATTATTAGGTTTATATACTTATGTTTAGCATGGGAAATAATCTTAAACTTCAGTAAGCTGATTATAAGGTTGAATGAGTCTCAAGTATGAACCCGATAGATATGGAGGAAATGATTAACTCATAAAACCCCAGTTTAAACTTCTATCAGAAAATACAAAACTCCTACAGACACACTTAGACTGATTTTTGGCTTAGCATTTTGATGTCTCTCATAATTTAACCGGGCAAGAATATTTACAATTCAAACTTTCAGTGCTATTGTCCCAAACGGTGCTTTTCAGGACTAACATTTGAACTATTAACCATAGTTTACTAATAATAAGTCTAACTATTGTGAACGTGAGAATTACAAATGTAATGACACAAAGGAATTGCCGACATATTGCGTAAATTAAATTCAATTCGATTTACGCTGCACCAATGAGAAAAAATCGAAGCTTGCCGTTAACCAATAATGTGCATGTAGCCATATATGGCTATTACATGGTCATTTAAGCACGGTGAATTTATCATGCAGTTTAGTTGTCGCAATTGCCTTCTGCTGTGCGTATCTCCGACGTGCTGTCTGCCACCTCTCACATACGCTGATTTTTGGCCTCGCTTTACCAACATTGGCAACATAAACCACGCCAATCTCGTTGTTGTACTGTAACACGCGGCTACGTGTTACAACCCAACGATGTTTGATACAGTGCTCTTTAAGGTCAAATAATCTAAATCTGTTCTTATACAACTAGAGAGACGAGCCAATTACTGCAGAACTTCAACGAAGTTACTCAGCAAGATTCCAACGCCACAACAAAAGAAATCACAACCCAAGTCAACCCGAGCTGGTCTCAAGAGTCTATGAGTAATTCTGGACACCAATACACATAGGATCTTCTCGGCATATAGAATAGAATAGAATAGAATTGAATATCTTTATTTGGATTCAAACCACACATGTTCCTTCAAATAATAAAATTAGAAAATGTACAATATAAAAGATAGCACATCACATATATATGTGCAATTAGTTGTACTGTACAATTTATCAGCATCAGAAAGATCAGCTGTAAACAGTGATAGATTCTTCATCAAAATTACAAAAAAAATTTAAGTTATAATTCGAGTATAACATTTGTAAAAAAGGGAACCATGGCTAATAATTGATTGTGTGCATTGTTGATTAACAAGATGATATAATGCATAACATTTCAGTTTTAATAATACAAAATTTGAAGATAGAATCTCGAGAAATTATGTTGTTGAAAAACAATTAATCCTGTCTTTTATTTAACCATGAGAAAGTATTATCATAATCAAAATTAAAAATATCAGCAGGATTGGACACTTTTTCTAGTTCGGTAGATAAAAATTTAAAAGACATTTTAGATGGAGGCGTTTTTCTAAGCCCCTTTGGCAATTGATTGTAAATTTTGAAAATATTTGAAAAAGAGAATAGCTTGCACACAACATTCCCCACCAATGGTGGAGATATTGCAAAATGACCAGATCTAGTTCCAATTTCATGACTCTTTCTTATGGGATTCATATAGGCACCAGACCACTGGTTCAAATGGAAAACATTTATGCAATAGCACATTCTCCGAAACCATAAAGGATGCAGTGATACAAACTGTAATCTAGTGGCGTATATAGTGTAGGAGATAGGACTAATTTGTTTCACAACTTTTCTTTGTACAGCTTCTATCTTATTAGACAAACCCTTTGTTAAGGGATTCCAAGTAGCGGCAGCATATTCTAGTATCGGTCTAATCCATATTATAAACATTTTATGCCAGGGAACGCAAGACCGGCCCCGTTAAGGGCCTCCAACAGTACTAACTTTGTACTTATAGCACTATAACCGACTTTGTAAGTTCTTACGGCATTTACCTGAAGCTCGGGCGTTTACACAAAATTTTAAAATATTTATGTAACGACACAAATCAATCGGTGACATATTGCGTAAATAAAATTCAAATCTATTTACGTTGCAC
>JAQBSW010007766.1:0-38545 GCA_029291075.1 Eudiplozoon nipponicum | reverse complement strand
GCATTTTTAAACTTATGAACTTCTTCAGCAATCTACTTAAAATAATAAGTTTTCCGTCTTATTTATTTGTAATAAATTAAAGTATAATCGCGTATGTCACCTTAATTGATGACTATATAACATATGGTGAGTTTGATTAAAAATGTGATTTCCGCTTGTTTCAAGGTCAATAAGTTGACAAGAGTAGTATCTGCAACTACCAACAAATTAATAATTAGATTAATTGAAGAACATAACTTGCCTATGGGGAAGCACTAATATATAAACGCAAATATGTTTAAATGGAGTATTGAAACTCCAACCCACCAGATTGTATATGAAACTCAAGGAAATTTATACCAATTGCCTGTAGGTTACAAGATTAAAATCAATGCGAATTTAAAACGCGTCAATCTAATTTTTCTCATGCGTTGACGATAATTAATAAATTTTGACACGCGTCAGCATGTGCAACAGATAGAAATTTAAAAAAAATTAAACTCATAAAACGTGAATTTGATAATTTTAATTATGGGAAGTATGGTTAATGTGAAAAAATTATTAATGAAATACTTTTTTAAATGTTTTATTCGCTGAAAGCTGATTCATATTTAGGAAGCCGTAGTCATTTCCAATTGATTATGCAGACGAAATTGGATATTACTGATACAATTTTTAGGCCCTTACCTGCGAGAGACGTCCCATCGTCTGAATGTCGAAAACGATGCCAATAGAAACCAAATAAAAGTAAGACTTTTGGATACTGTTTGTTGCGGAGAACTAATATATAGGCAATTATGTATTAGGTGTTGCGCACCTAGTAAAAAGTTAGTTCAATTATGACCAAAAGGATAAACCAAAGACAGAAGGAACGAAAAGTATAATCTCGTGCACATTCGTTTCGTGTTTACAGGCGACTCATCAGTAGGAGCCGGTATTAAGCCCTTTAACCTCTATATATTTTGGTGAGGAATGTGGAAAAATAGGACCGTCATATTTTCCAATATTCTTCATATTTGAATTAATTTGTTACTAGGTACGTAACACCTAATACACAATTGCAGATATACTAGTTCTCTGTCAAAAATCGCTGAGATTCAACAATAGTTTGGAATGAGAGTTTTATTTTTATATTTACAAACCGATATAAAGAATACCACTTTGAAATTCTTGTTCATCCTAAGTACGTAAACGTACATGCTTTTGGTATTTTAGTTCGAATTATGCTAGACTTCATGCTTAGCAATTGGAAGATGTTAGCTAATTCTCGCCTTTAAAAGCACCTAATTTAAACGTACAATAAACATATGGGCCTCCAGTAACTCATTTGATTTTAGTAGGTGATTATTTTTCTACTGAGACTGTTTCTATTTTGTTGACTTTTAAAATTTATTTTGCATCACTTATGTACGAGTGCGTGTGGATAACTCCATAGAATAATGCAAATATACTGTGTGTTGGGACATGTTGTGTGCTAAAACTCATGGTTAACAAGTAACTCAGAAACGCATGCGTAAATGAGATTGCACATTTGTTAATAATGCATTTTTTGTATCCTTGAGGACGTATTCGAACTAAATTATCACCAGGTACAAACCTAATTTATAATGACTACCTGTTATCTTTTCGCAATGAAGAGTGCATATATTTCTGTGGCAATGGGAGATGTACCGGTTCGAACAAAATTTGAAAACTTACACAGTTCTAGGTCAGATTATAAGGGTTTGGAGTAGGAGGATGTCTTTAGAAAGACTGCGATTATCAACTCCAGTTAAAACTTGCCTGCTTCAGAAACCATGCTGATGGTACCATTTAAAGTTGTGGTACATATGATATTTTACTATTTGGCAGTAAATTGGCAATACTAATGGCGTAACATAATTTTGAATTTACTACTACTGTAAGGTTATGTACAATTTTGTATAAAATATTTCATCGTTAAACGATAGTTGAGCAAATATTCCATGGGTTTGGCTATGTTGCTCGTTTCTGCTAATGAATCCACAGTAAATATATGTGAGATAAAACATTTCGATCATACCTAATTTGGTACATCTTTCTGGTCAATATTGAATTATTTTGTTACCAAATAAAACGTGTCTGGTTTTTGGTTCAAGAACGCAAATTTTAGTTAAAGAAAAGTTATCATTACACGCACATTCAATGGTAATTCTGTTGTGTAACTCGGTTACATGTGGCAAAAGCTGTAAAAAATTCATTTAGTAGCCGAAATTTCTCATTGAGTTAAACGTATGCTAGACTACTGTGAATAAGAGTTCTTTACCCAATTTTTATTTCCTAACATATGCCTTACGGTTTGATCCTCGTTAGTCAGATTACGATTTGGTACCTGGTGATGAAAATGGTATGAATGGCTGCAGTTTTGTTGTGTTGAGCGACTGGATAGATAACCTGGAGCATTCTTATCTCTAGCACACAAACTTGATTTAAAGCACTGCTACCAGGTACTCGATGCCTAGTACAAATATGCTTGAATGTTAATTCTCGTAGACTAAGAATATATAATTGTTATATGTTGCAATGAGGAATGACATGAATCAAAAGAAAATGAGATAAATTTTGCTGATTGAAGCCAATTTATATGGTTTATCAGAAGGAATATGTGTTCAGAATTTTTGTTATTTTCATTCAATTGAAGTTTGGTCTATAAATGTTTTCTTCACTTTAATTTGACATTTAAAAAAGGCTTCACATGGAATTGTGTCTACCTCTGCTTTAATTCACATAGGTACTTCAGATTTCGCTGTCATACTATTCCAAATATTTTACGAAATATACAGTAATTTTTTGGTTTAGAAGCAATTTCCATGTTTGAGCGAAAGAAGAGATTGAATCTTATGAAACTACCAATTTCATCCTACCCTTCTTGTTTAATTTAATATAAACTGTTACTCAGTAAACCATATTTAATACATTATCGAATACATGTATTTTTTGCGCAAACAAAAATATATAACTTACACTTTTCTGTTTTTAATTTTCGATTTTGGTTAGCTGTCGGAGAGTAAATCATGATATTACTAACTTAACACTTCGAGGTTGGTATGTCTGATATGCCTACATTTCCAAAGGTGCCGGTTGTAAAATGCTGTTCTTTCTTGCACGAGTGCCAGAAATATGTAGGAGGAAGGCTACTGACGACGCTATCTCCATTGAACTGGAACAGAATACTACCCTCAGAATTTTCTAATCCTCGTGAGCAGCCTAAACCCAAAGATAGTCTATCCAGTTGATCTTGTAATGTGGGGTCCCTTGCATCGACAAATGGCAAATATTTTAGCGCTTGTTGAACTGCTAATGTGTAGTGTCGGCTTTTCTAGATTTAAATTGAAAAATCCATAAATTCTTATCCGGGCATAATTTACAAGAAAAAAAAACAATTTTTATGTCATTTCGATGCTAAAGTGATTCAACCAAGTAAAATAACGCCTTTCTTCTATCCAGTGTTGAAGCGACAGCCTTACTTGACTAGAGGACTATAATATCTCGTATGGCTTGCGATACGTTATGCTTAGTCGAATGCGTTATCACAATCTTAATTGTGTACGCTCAAAATCGCAGCCATTCGGCTTATTAAAACTATTATTTCTTTGAAAAGATATCAAAGTTAGCCTCCGGTATTGAACGGCGTTCCGGCAACTTAATTCTTACTGGTACATTTGATGTTAAACTGGATGAAGCATGTGCGAAAGAAAGAGCTGTAGTTAGATTTACCATGGCTGAAAATAGCTGTAATATCAGTATCAGGGGCATCAATTATGCCATTGACCTAAATCTGGCCATGGTGAACTCAAATTTGAAACATTACAAGCGGGTTACGGTTATGAGGATTGAAGAAGTGACCCACGCAGATGGGTGGGCAAAATTTCTTTTTCTCAAACTTATTATCCATTTATAATCCATATATATTCAATGCGGTCTGATCCTCGATAGTCAGTTTGCCGTCGTACTCTGATGATGATAATGGAAGGTCGAAACGCGTCAGTGCGTTGCGGCTGGCGGTAGTTTTGTTATGTTGTTCGACGACTGGTTAAAAACAATGGGATTGGTGTTTACTTCAAGCTCGCAAACTTGATTTAAAGAATTTTGCCACCACGCCCGCAATAAATTATTGTTTTATTTTATTGCTTATATGTGTATATGTGGCGAAAGCTGCAAACAGTTCATGTTCGTGACTGCATGGAAATTGTGCAGCCGACATTTCCAGTCAAGTTCAATGTATGCGAGACTGCTAGATGTGAGAGCCGCATATCTTACTTTGATTTCCATATATATTTAATGCCGTTTGATCCTCGCTAGTCAGTTTTCCGTCGTACTCTGATGATGATCATGGAGGGTCGAAACGCGTCAGTGCGTTGGGGCTGGCAGTAGTTTTGTCATGTTGTTCGACGACTGGTTAAATGCAATGGGATAGGAGTTTAGTTCAAGCTCGCAAACTTGATTTAATGAATTATTATCCATTTCCAAAAACGGACTATTTCCCCACATACTGCAAACGGCGAGGTTAGAGAGAAAGTGATTCCTCGAAATGTTACGAGAATTGCGTCGCAAATTCCACTTTTATGAATCTTGTGAGATTTGCTGTCTCATAAGGGGCTGTACAGCCTCGAAAATCAATGGCATCTCCTCTGACGTATTTCACGCTCTGTAGATTAGTTGTTAGGAAGGATCTACAGTAGTTAATTGCGACAATCTTTAGAGAGGAATCCATCACAAACGAGTAAAGGTGCGCCACTGTTAGGCCCGTCCACTTAAGTGGTGAAATGAACAGTCATGCTAACTACCAAGGTATCAGTTCCTCTATGCGACACCACATTTTGTCGCTAAATTTATCATCAGAAAAATTTGCAAACGGCTAGAGAAGCGAAGTAGGCCAGTTTAGCTAATGTCTCGACCAGGAATGGGATGCGCAGACAAACTTCATTTACTCTACCGCACTCTCGAGTAATGCCACCATAATTAACGGCTTAATATTGTTGCTCCCCTATACAACTCAGCCGCTTTCGATACTGCGTCGCATTGAAATTTCTGGCGAGCTAAGCTAAATGAAGGTGTTCCGGCCATTATTGATTGGTTTCTCAAAGCCAGTTACAATGATTCGTCGGCAAGTATTTGCACAAGTAAAGGCCCTTCTGAAACGTATGCAGTTAAGTTCTGCATTTAACACGGATGTGCCATTGTTGAAGGTATCTTTGCACACCCTAGATTGGGCATCGCTGATTATGTCATGCTTGTTAACCTCCATTGCATTTGTAGTGCCATTACGAAGACGGAAAATAGGTGAGCTTCAGAGAAACATTAATTGTTCTCAAGAAGTGCCTATCCGTTTTTGCTCGAAACTGAAACGTGAAAATGAGTTGCTATGGCAAATTTTTATCAGCAGCCCTGCCACCAGTCGTCATGGATTACGTTCAACTTTCTTCTCTTGTGACGCTAGACAAATCGACTCCTGACGAGACTTTCAGGCATATTAGCTTTGCCATTGCTGCCTTTGAAAAATTCATTAAAAACATTTTAAAATTGCCCACCTAGTTCACTAAGCACCAAGTCCAATGTCTATAAGTCAAGCACACTTATGTTAGGAGGCATTAGTCTAGAGCAAGGTCTACGAGACGACCAGTTCCATATAGCCGTTCTTTGTCGTTCGATGGCCATCAAACTTTGTAGTGTAAGTCATGCTCACCATGCCATCAAAGCTGTTCCAGTGGTTAGCTGGAATCTTGTTATTCGGACACTGGAACAAAGCGTATCGCACTGTTCATAATTGAGAGGCAATGGAACAGGCGAAGAAAAGTTACAGTCTAGTGGCAAACCGAGTTTGTTTACGAGGCCTAGCTAATTAAACTTTGCTGAGATTGCTTTTTGCAATTCCACCGTGCAATAGATATAGGTCAGCATTAATTAAATTTATAGTATTTTATAGACAAATACATACATATATATATGTATATATATATATATATATATATATATATATAAATGTATGTCAAATAGTTAATTTGATTAAAAACAATGAAAGTTGGTGTTTATATAATTAAACGAACATTGGTTGCGCGGGCGGGGATAACAATTTCTATAAGCAAGGTAACGATCTTGATATAAACACCTGACTCATTAAGTACTTACATTTTGTATAGTGTTGAAGAGGTAGTTCATCCAGTAGACAGGTTTCGAACTCATCATGTACTGGCCAGAATTTGCCGCGGACAGGGTCTTTACTTCAACCACGCAAACTTTATTTAAATGAATAATCAATTAAATTTTTTTAGAGACTACCTAGGCTGAGAGCTGAAATGCATATTTAAATTAATATATAAATTAACGGCAGCATGAACGGAAAATTTAATCTCGCGCACATTCGTTTCGTACTTATTGTCGACTCATCAATAGGAGCCGATATTACGCCCGTTAGCCACTGCATATTTGGGTGAATAATGTGGAAAATAGGATTATACGACCTCCAATACGAATGTGTAAACATGCATCAGTGTAGCTAACTTTATATAATGTCTTCGACAATGTGACTTCAACGTCTACTTACTATATGCAATATATATATATATACCGAGACTGTAAAAGGTACCAACAATATGGCTATTGTGCCAGAAAACGATACCAAAATCATGGTACCAAAACGATACATGGTACCACCACGATGGAATTTAATGTATTTTAAAATTCACCAAAATTGAGAATTGCATCTATTTCTGAATACCTGTTACTCCAACAAATCCATACGCTCTATTCTTGATTGACTTCAGTTATCACATTTCTCGATAATCAAGATTTTATTCAAATAAATATTTAAAAGTGGTGAAAGCTGCAAAATTTAATTTTCGTGACGGCATAGAAAGTGTGTAGCAGACATTTTCAATCAAGTACAATGCTTGCAATACTATTAGAGGTGAGAGCCGTATATCTACTTATGCTTTCCATTTGTATGCATTGCTGTTTGATCCTCACTAGTCAGTTTGCCGTCGTATTCTGATGATGATCATGGAAGGTTGAAACACGTCAGTTCGTGTGACTGACGTTAGTTTGGCTATATTGTTCGACAATTGTTTATAAACGATGGGTTTTGCGTTTACTCAGAACTCGGAAACTTTATTTAACGAATAGTTATCACAACCCGCGCAATCACTGATTGTTTAATTTTACTTGATACTGTTTCTGGTTAAACAATTTATCTGCTTTCACAAAAAAATTTTTATTACAACATCTATTTTATTAAAATTGCATTTCGCGATTGCGCAGTTGGTGGTAATATTCCTTCAAATCAATTTGCGGACTTCGTATACACACCGTTATCATTTTAAACAATTACTTTGTTGACGGAACTTTTTGAAGAGTTGCTTGTTAACAAGAAACCAATTCGTCGGTGGGACTATTAAAATTTATATTCCGACATGCGTGCACCCTCCGGATTCAATATGAGCTATCACGTTTATGATAAATGCGCGCCCAACAAAAATAAAATATTTGAATGTCTGGTCTTCGAAAAATATTCTGTTTTTTGGCTTAATTCTTATTTATATTATATATATATTTTTCGTGAATTTGAATTACCGTTTGCAAAGCATTTGAACATTCTTCGTGCGCAGTTGTAAAATATATTATCCTTATAAAGAAAGTGAATTCTTGGCTGATAATGAGATAGAGAGAAAGAATTATATATTACTGGTCGATTTGATTAAGAACTTGTAAGAAAAAACGCAGTGTATACAATACATTCGTGCGATCAATTGGTACTTTTAATGAAACATGGAGTTTTAAAATTGTGATTACCAGTACTTTTTGTGCAATTAGAATGGTTCAGCTTATCAGTTTTCATTGTTGCATCAAATTGATCACGGCCTGCATACGTTTTACTTATTTTCTGTGAATGTTGTTTATATTAGTTACACGTGCGTTTTCATTTACATCCTTATCAGTGAAGTAGATTTCACAGTGAAATAGAATCGCTGCTGGTTAAAAAGTACACGGCATAATCGCTGACTTCAACTGTTCCTGCTACCCTGAAAAAGTCTTGTAACAATTTATGACAAGAAAGATTATACATTAACACATTTAAAATTACATTTATACTTTTCTGGAATAAACTATTTACGTATTTTTAAGAATCGGCCCCTTATCACATAAAGCTATTGTAAAATTTCATAGTAGAACTTGCTTGAATAGATTTATCGACAGCGTATTCCTCAAATCTATAATATTTGTGAAATCTACATTAAAGTGTAAAAGAATTGACAATACGGCAAACTAATCTTTTTAAATTATTGATAGCCTCCCATCCTGAAAGTTGACCCACACAAAATCGTCTGCACCACTTTCTTTATTAACTGGTAAAATATCAGTTACAACCTTACCGGAAAGTTAGATTATTTATTAATTTTATAAATTACGTTTGCGAGCTTGATATAAACACCATTTATATTGCATCCGAGCAGTTGTGCAACCCAACAAAACTACCGTCAGTCACATGTATTAATGTTTCGACATTCTATGGACATCATCATCACACGACAAACAAGTGACCGGTGAGGATCAACCAAATATGCATAAAGAAAAAAAAAACAAAAATTTGGTATGTGACTATCATCTCTAGCAGTCTCGCACACATTGTACTTGACGGTAAATTTCGGTTGCGCCGATGAGTTTTCTAAAAAAAGGATTGATGTTTATCTCCAGCTCGCAAAATTGATTCAACTAATTGTTACGACAACCTGCGCAGTCAATGGTTGATCAATTGTGTATACTTAACCTGCCTCTAATAAATAGTGGTGTAAGTGCACACTTTAAACAACAAAAATAAATATCATGAATGTTTGATGCGCAGCGTAAATGGCGAAACGACACAGTTTACATCAACGAACAGAGCATTTATATTTCAACATTATCCTAATGACGGTCTATTATGCAAGAAATAAGTTGTGTAGCTCGATTGGCAAAAATCTTTCAAAGCTAATTATTCTGATTATAGACCGGCATGACGTGCTTGTGCATTAGTTTGGAAATGGTTGGCTAAAGAATTTTCAACTATTGGGGAGACAGTCTCAATTTGATTACTGCTCAAATTGCTTGCATCGTTTTGTGAAGATTTGTCAATATTCTTATACAGCTATTTGTCGATTTTCATTCTGCCAATTTTGACTAATTTTGCTATAAGACGTTTAACTTTGCACCTGTTTCATAAATCATTTCGAAATGTATATTATTTTCCAAACTATGATACTATTCACGCAATTATTTTGACAAAAAATAAATTTGTAACTTCATAAGTCTAACGTTCATAATGCGTAAACAATTTTATTTATAATTTCAGTAAAATATGCCGTTTTTCTTAGCACAAAAATCCAACAAGGCAAGTTTTTTCTCGAGATTAATGCCCAATGTCTGTATTATTAATTGTTAAACTCTTAAGATTTACATGTTATAAATTAAATTAATAATACTCAATAAGGAGTAATAGATATTTTATAAATTTTACTATTTTCTTCGAAAAAAAATTATTTGTGGTTACTCTGCTATACTTAAGGCTATCAAATTTAGGTTTGGATAAGCGTGTCAATGTTTTAATTCATATATATATATATATATATATATATATATATATATATATATATAAGAAGTGTGTATATATATATAGACTGATATAAGAAATGTATATATATATAAGAAATGTATATATATATTATATATATATATATATATATATATATATATATATATATATATATATATATATATATATATATATATATATATATATATATATATATTCTTTTTAAATGCGAGCTTTAATAAAATTCATTGTACCCTTCTTATGTGCAAAAACAAAAAGAAATTTTATCAGATATAAGAAAATTTTCTTTCTCATGGTCTTCTCAAATATCTACTCATGAACATATCTTTATATATAAATTGGAAAGCAAAACAAGATAGAAATATGTGAACAAAGCGAGTGTGAAAAATAGAAACCAATCAAATTGCGTGCGTCACATCCAGTTCAAGCTCAATGCTTGTACGTGCTTCTTCTGCTTACATAAATCCGGCTGCAATTTGTTTAACCATAAGGCTTCGTATGTGGCTAGCTCCCTTTTGTTTTTGCATTTAGTAATTACTTTGAATGCTACGTCTGGAGAACATACGTGCGTTGTTTCGATGATGTGTTGCGCAATAGCAGACGTGTATTCACCATTTGATTTAAAACAGGCGTTCAAGTTGCAATGTTCTCTCATTCGAGTAATTAACCGTCTGGTCGATCGGCCTACGTAAGTTGATCGACAACTTGCGCATGTATATTGGTAAATAATATTTGATATCGACATTAACGGCTGTTTCTCTTTGATTGCTGGTAAAGGCAAGTGTGTTACCCTAAATAACACTCGTAGTTTGGCTGCATTAAATGTGCGTGTCAATGCTGCTTCAACTTTCTTTTGTGCCATTCGGGAAACTGCATCCCCCTTAAATGGGATATATATATATATATATATATATATATAGACTGATATAAGATATGTATATATATATATATATATAATGTATATATATATATATATATATATATTCTAATTTTATTATACAGTGCTTATAATACAAAAGGCAAATCAAAACTTATTGTAACCGTGAGTGTCTAAATTCTTTTGGGAATGTAAGGACAATAATATTATGCCGTATTTTTTTTAATTTTGAAGTTATTCTTCCCATTTTCTGTAGTTTTAACATTTCCATTGTTACTAAAATGGCGCTTCCTGGAATGCAAGCAAGTTATTTAATGCACTAAATTTGTAAAACTGTTCAGGAACCTAGTCCCCTTGATGAGCTCGCAATCTACGGAATGACTGGTAGCACTTTATTGCAGCCCAATGAGTGAAAATGAGTGAAAAATATTTATAAAGCAGATTAACGTGATATTCATATAGTGCGTATTACCTATATAATAGAATTTTATTTGTTTTTACACTTGTTATCTTTATCATACCAAATTATACTTTCTTGTGTCAGTGTTTATGAAAACCGGAAATGTTATTAGCTCCTCAAATAAACAGCATGTTTGAGATCGACTTTTTATTAACTAAAAACTAAAAAATTTTAATTTATCTTAAAAATTACCTAGCGCATAATATTTTCTTGTAACTGGATAAGGCTTGCCAGAATTATTGATTTCTGTCTTTTGTAGACAAATTTATTCATTCAGAATTTTTATTTTGACTAGAAATACTTGGTCATCTGGAAACTTGAAGGGTAGAGAATTCAAGCGATATCTTACCAGAACGCAAAGCGTCATAAACCACACCAATTAGATGATGCATACAAAAATGTCAAGTTCATCCACATAATCACTAGGAAACTTAACGGAAATTAATTTCCGCCTAAAAAAATAAGATGTATGCCATATTACAAGCCTACTTTCCTCAAAAAGCCTACGCTTCGTTTTGTTTACAAATTTCGAAATAGACGATTTACCTTCTCCAAACAAAGTTGAGAATTACTTTTGAAATTTTGTTGCGGTTTTAGTTTTTTATCATTTTGAATTTTGATTGCCGTGGCATAGTAGCAATACAGTTATAACAAATAACAAAAGGTTCGATACTGTCTCTCTCCCTTACAATATTCTGCATACGAGATGAGATTACGTCTACCGGGAATTTGAGATAGGTGAGGTAATGATTGGTCTGCTAATTATAAATAGTTATATATTGAGTTTAGATATTGAGACAAATTCTATGATTAAAAATAGTGTTGAGTCAATTATATATAAATAGAATGGTTTTGGAACGAGGTTACCACATTTGCTTAAATCTGCTATTGTAAAGTTTGTACTGTGTTGCCTGAGGATGGTGCTGGAAAGTAGGCACCGAAACGTCGCCAGTAAACTAAGATGTGATAGAACCGCATTTTCAGTTGAAAAAAGAAGAATTCAACCCGATCAAAGACAAAACAAAATCGGAAAGTGTGAAGAATCGGATCTTTGTGTAACTGCCCGTGTACAACTATTACCCGCGTACGCAAAACGCGGCATTGAACTAAAGTTGAGAATTATCCTCAGTTCTTGTAGACTACGAAAAAGGATAGAGATAATTTATATTATTTAATATTATGTAAATTTGCCGAATGTGTGTTTTCTTAATAAGTGCTCGTGTATGAAGCAGACATGCAATCGAGATAGCTTTACAGTTAAACTTACAAAGTACAAACATTATCACTTTTAACCAAGAGTAAGGAGTGTTAGGAAGCCAATGTTTAATTATATTATGATACAACAGATAGTCTGCTCTGCAAAGTGTAATGCCGCCAGATAAAACTAAAGTTATTTTTGTATATTGAAATTCGAAATTCGTGTAAAAGATTACGACTATTTATAGACGAATTATTGAATAGATAAGATGAATGCAACGACAGAATCTGATGTTGTTCTAAACCTGAGATACTTATTTCTCTCATTCCCTCTCTTGTCCAATCTTTCCCTTTCTCTCTCTGTGACTTTCAAATTTGCATACATTAAATCCTTGTAAATGAAGCATTAAGTCTTTGGAAAACTTATTTATCTCCCATTTACACTGCGTTTATTTATACTAAAAAGGCAATAATACATCCAACATAATGAGAGCATAATTTTAAACCTGACCTAGAATAAATAATTTATAGTATATAAAAGTTAAATAATGTTTATTGCAAAGAACTAATATATATGAAATTGTGGATTTGGTGTTGCGCGCCTGGTAACAAATTAGTTCAGTTGTGATCAGAAGGATAAACCAAAGGCAGCATGAACGGAAAGTATAATCTCATGCACATTCGTTTCGTGCTTACTGGCGACTCATCAGTAGGAGCCGGTATTACGCCCTTTAACCACTATATATTTGGGTGAAGAATGTGGAATAATAGGACGGTACAATCTCCTAGACAAATGGGTAAACCTGCAATAGTGAAGCTAACTTCATATAAAGTCTTCGACAATGGGCTTCAAAGCAAACTCACATTATATACTATATATACTAAGTCTGTAAAGGATACTAACGCTATGGCTATCGTGTCAGTAACCGATAAGAGCATTATATTACCGAAAATGTACATGATATTAACACCGTGGATATCAAAGTGTGCTATAGTTCAGCGAAATTGAGAATTGAGAATAGAAGATTGTACCGTCTTATTATCCCACATTCTTTACCCAAATATATTGTGGTTAAAGGGCGTAATACTGGCTCCTACTAATCAGTCACCAGTAAGTACGAAACGAAAGTGCATGAGATGATACATTCCGTTCATGCTGTTTTCGTTTATCCTTCTAGTCAAAACTAAACTAATTTGTTACTAGGTTTGCAACACCTAAAACATACTTGCATATATATTAGCTCTTCGCAACAAACAGCATCTAACTGATATATATTAGCTCTCCGCAACACACAGTATTTAACTGTTATATATTGAATTCAATGATGTCATGCTTACCGCGAAAGATGATAACTGATATCGATCAAGGCCAGAGTGTATGGATTTATTGGAGTAACAGGTGTTCAGAAATAATTGTAATTCTCAATTTTGTTGAAATTTAGCATATCTTGAAATCCATTGTGTTGATACTTGAAGCGACTCGGCAACCATAATGTTCGTACCATATACCTTTTTGGTAATTTGTAAAACTCAATAGCCGCACAGGCTATGTATATATATATATATATATATATATATATATATATATATATATATATATATTGAGTTGGCTTTGATTCAGCATTATCGAAGACATTTTATGGTGTAAGATTTACCGCATTAGATTTCACATTTGTATAGGTGAATGTATCTTAATATTTTCCCAAATTCCTCACTCAAATATATAGTTGGTAAAGGGCGTATACCGGCTCGTTTTGATGAGCTGCCAGTAAACATGAAACGAATGTGCACAAGATTATAATTTCTGATGAGGTTTTTCATTAAAAATGAATGCATTTTAAGCTGATATAACTAAAATACACGTACGGATTTAATTGAATATTTTTAAAATTATAATCCATTTCCATTTTGATTTTTTATTATTAATTAATAATGAATTGAACAACAGACCGAAATACATAGATTATTCTCTATTATCTCAGTATCATTCATTTATAAATGATATAAATTCTCTTGAGTATATGAGCATAAACATTATGTGGTGTCTTTCCAATGATAATAGTAAACAGTGATACCTTATTGAATGTTTATTTCCCATTTATTTAGCGCTTACATTCTGCATATATTAATATTAAACGTTTGCCGACGGTCTAGTTAGTTCACACTTTATTATAAATTGCCTGAAACACGATTAGCTTCAAAGAGATGCAGAGTTGGAATAATTCTAGTGACGTATTCAAACCAGCTGATAGTTTTCGTTGCAAGAATGAGGATCACGATAATTAATATTCCTATTAGATACAAAAATAACACAGATCATGAAAGCCAATTAGGAGGTATTAGCTGCTCAATGAAACTCACGAACTCTCTATTTTCTTCAAGATTATAGGGCCTCTTTGCGTGCCGTCATATAAAAACCAGATGATTATTTATTTTAACATCATGTGTTTTGTAATAAACTGGTTTCATTGAAAATAATTTTTGGAATATTTAATAAGACCAGCGCTCTTACCCCTACATGTACATTAAATATTGTCAATAAAGTTTTGTTTTCTGAGTTTTACCATTGATTGAAACTAGAAAATAATGGACCTTGCTGAAAATTTTAAATATCGGCCAAATTTTAGGCTTTAATGCCACCTATTTGTGTTATGCATTGAACTATACTATCCAAACGCCATTTGTAAAATCATCACTATAACAAAATATTCATGAACTTATGTATAATTACATATGTATGTTTATTAAAATCTAAAAATAATTAAAAGGTTTGTTAACCAAATCCATGATTTATTTTTAATTGAATATGACTGGGATAATTAGACGTGTTCGTTTATTAAAGTCTTGACAATCCGTGGAATTTTCAACCAAAATCTCGTTCTTTAAATAATAGGTTTCCAAAGCAGCGAGACTTAGTAGAATTATACTTTTTATTACAGCCGAAATCAATTGCTGGAAAGTTTCTTTAATGAAGAATACGTTTATTTGCAATTATAACAAGCCCAATTATCGCCATTGTAACGCCTATAAAAGAATATAATGGAAAGGTTTTTGATTTAGTTACTGCGCTTTATTTTTTTCAGTAACTAACTTCCGTATTTTTCATTAAACTATGCAAGAATCAAGCAAAGAAAAAAAGAGATGATGGAGAATATTCTAACAAAAATCGTACCATATTGTTTATTTTTCGCTCCCACTGACATACAGATTCGACATCGTTATAATTTGTTTGAATATGAGAAAAGACGAAACGTTAATATAAAGAAAATTTCGACCAAATAAGGCAGAAGTCGGTGGAAAGAAATCGTCTCACTCTGAAGGCTAGTTGTGCGAATGGATACAGTAAATTTCTGCATTTGTCAATTAACCTGGAAGACGTCGCACTCCTGTTTTAGCTAAAAGTAGCTTATGCATTTTAGTACAAGTATGATTGACAGGGTAAACGCATCTGTGCAAATGTAATTAAAACCAGTCAAACTGTTAACCGACAAGAAACCCGACCGACAAAATAACTAGTTAAACCTGTCATCAATTAGTACAATTTTTTTTCAAACTTCATACTTCAAACTACATAAACGTGCAAAAAATGTTCCCTTTTAAAACAAACACACACAGGAATAAATAAATACAATATGAGTCCTCGGAAATCAATTTAAAATTAAAAATGTTGAATCTCCGACATACAAAAACGAATAATAACAAGTAACTTTGCTTGCTGAGTTAAATGAAACACTATACTGCAAGCAAATATAATTACGCAGATATTGCTTCGCAAAATGTAAAAGTTATATTTCATATTTTGTTTACATAGATGTTGTATTTCAATTAAATTTTTCTCAGCGCAATGTAAGCATATCTAAATTTGAGCTATATATAAACTATATACTGAGTGTTGGGAGCAAACCAATTTGTATGTAAACATTGAACGTAGCGTAACGGATGAGAAGTGTGAATTTAAATGTCCAGGAGATAATTCCAAAATCAACAGGCAAATAAGACACATACCACTTATAAGTGTTCTACTCACTGATCAGTGTGGATCGGTATTCAATGTTTTCTAACTTTACAGTTGACAAATTCAAATGAAAAATTAGGAAATCAAATGGTGCATGCGATATCGATTTTTGTCAAATAAATAGCTTAGAAAATATATCGATGTATTGTACCACTACTCTATCATTATTAATTTGCAAAGAAGAAGAACTGATGCTCTCAAAGTGTTGAATTTAAAAATTAGAGCCCCCGAGCTGATGCAGATTTGAGAAAATTATTTTTGCGTTACAGAAGATAGTACATATGGCAAAAATGCAAAAATTACTTTGTCTGATTAAAAAGATATCATCAAATAAATTTTTATATAAGTCTGCATGGTATCAGGATATATCATTGGGAAATTACGAAGAACCATTAAGAAAAGGTATACACAACATATCAACATAAATATTGTGATCTCTAAACGAAGCACCTCCAAATGGGCATGGCTGATAGTAGCAGATTTGTATCTGCTTTTTAACGTTTTATCGGTAAAAAACTAAAAAAGGGAAATTCTAATAGTGAGAAAGCAAGTCGAAATATGGCAGCATAAGTAATTGTTAACAGATGACATAAATGAAAGCCAAAATAGAACATTTTTTTATTGAATGTGCGTAAATTCGCAAAACAATAAATAAAATAGCTTATAAGTGACAGAGATTTTATTGTAAATTGGCTGAGATGATATGCGATATATTCCACGTAGGGCATGGGTCTGCATATTGGAAGCAATTAAATGTGGGTTCGAATACTGCACGCTGCATTATTGATTTCTTGTGAAGTGCTGACAGATGATGGTTTAACTATGTTTTTACAAGTGAAATTAGCTTTCATTTTGCCTGCAATACATAATGATGGATTGTGAATGGATAATTAAACTCTGTGATGCGAATGATGAGGGCATAGAAAAAAAAGAGCGAGTGGAACATACTTAGTTCGAGACTTAGAAGAGAATACACTTTCACATTATCAACTCTTTAGGTCCAAATTTACGGCCGACTACATATTTAGTTCAATCCTACGGTTATACCTTCATTTGATATCACTTCGTCAGGTGGTATGTTGTAAGTCTTATTATGACAGATCTGGAATGAATTGTTGGACCTGAGTTTATTACCAAACAACAATCAACTAGAGGCAAGACGGATAAATAACCAAAAGTTGGTATATGACTGAAAATTGCATGGAATTTGAAACAACTGTACCACGGTTCAAATTCTAGTAGCTAAAATTCTGGTAACTACGTCGTCAGTGCCAAATAAGACCGAAACTAGTCTTTGTTTTATGATTTGCCTTGCTTTTGTAGTAGAAAATTTATTTCATTCTGACAAAATATATAAAATCAGATCCTTTCATTATATTTCAATTCAATATATATATATATATATATATATATATATATATATATATATATATATATTGAGATGCAATGGTAGATAGCGGAACAGTTTGTACAAATTTTGGTAAGCAAACAAATGGGACACATTCCAACTCGAAATGTGTCTTTTATTTGTGCTAAGTGCATTTGAAAGCTTAATTTAATTTGTCTTTTTTATACTAATCTCTGTTTATTCTTATCCGCAATTTCGTTCAAAGGGCAAGCATGATCCTTTACAAGTTAACTTGGTTAAGTCAGTTGATTAGTTAAATTTTGTATAGCTTTATTTGCATAACTCAATTAAACACACTAATAATATACAGTTATCATTAACATTCATAATGAATTGGTGTCCACGATTTAACTCAACAAATACTCGGGTTTACTTGCCTAAGTACATTCAACAGCTCACGATAGGTTCCGGTTGCCTGAATATAAATGTTACGGCTTCTGACTGAAGAGAATTAGTACGATTTGTGAAGGGTTTTCTGTCGAAATATCGCACACTACTCTGCATCATGGAAATATTGATTAGTTAATATTAAGCTACACCCATTTTACCTGCGGCTTAACTGCATGATCGTGAAATTTAAATATAGTTTTCCACTATAAATTAAGCACACATCAAATAAAAAAATGTGCATTTAGAACATATTTTTGTTTCGATGAAGCAATGTGTATACTATTATGTATCAGACGTCGCCAACGTAGAAACAAATTATTTCAAATAGGACCAAAAGGACGTTCCAAAGGCAGCCGGAATGAAAGGAAAAAGCTCATGTACACACGCGATTTTTGCTTACTGGCGACTTACAAGTAAGAGCCAGAATTAAGCCAAAAACTCGCAATAAATTTGGCCAATCTGTTTAAGATCGTTTTGAAGACACAATCACCTAAACGTATTCTGTACTCAAGCATGAGTAGAGTCAAATTCATATAAAAAATTCGGCAATGCGACTTGAAAGCCAACTATACACATTATGCACCATACCTGTAAAGGTTGTTTATTTCTCGGATTTAGAGTTAGTCAAAACCACCAAAATTGAGATTAGCAACCATTCTGAAAACTTGCTAATCTATCAAAGCCCTATATACTGGAATCAATTGACGTCAGTTAGCTTTTTGGTTGATTATTCGTAAAAAGGACCAATAAATCAGAAGAGTGCCTGACAGGATACTGCTGATATAGCATTTTCCGCATAAACTATATTAAAGTCGCAAATTGAAGAACTAAAACACTGCTCCGTCAACTGACATGTTGAATTTGATTAATTGTCTATCTGATTAAATCGTGGAAACGGACAAATGCTTCGTTGTTAAGTTTGATAAATTCATCTAAATCCAGCATACGGCCGTACAACAATTAGATTTGTTCGTGTTTTGTATTTTTATTTTCCTGGTTAAATAGTTAACAGCTAAAACAAAATTTGAAAAATCTTTTGATTAATGTAGCGTTATCCAAGTAATTAGGATGTCCTGAAAAGTATGGGGTTGTGAAGTCTCGTTAGAATTTTGAAACATATTGTAACATATGTAAATATAGTGTGTACTCCATTTACCCTGCTATCATTCTGCACTTGTGGGATTTTGGCTAGTTCCTTATAAATGTAAGAGAATGAGTTTACTGCGTAGTTGTTTACCAAGAGATTAAATGAATTAAAATCAAGTTTTGTAAAAATGCAT
Organism: Eudiplozoon nipponicum; assembly: GCA_029291075.1. NCBI lineage: Eukaryota > Metazoa > Platyhelminthes > Monogenea > Mazocraeidea > Diplozoidae > Eudiplozoon > Eudiplozoon nipponicum. The sequence continues at coordinate 19,335 of JAQBSW010007766.1, read as the reverse complement.
AAACAAGTAAAACTTGATAATTATTTTGAAAGTCGTCAGGAGGCAAATCCAAACCAATTTATTTGAAGCCACCTCGCCACCCTAGGATATTCTACCTTGTTATATATTGTTTCGTAGGCAGATGATATGCTTTGGCATTCTAACTCGCATGTGCAGTTTACACACCTTTTCGATCAATTATGTTCCAGTAAGTCGTTTTGCACAAATAAAATATGAAATTTAAAATGTGGAAAATAATTCATGTGTGTAATTAACATGCAGGGAAATGGCACAAACCGCAGCTGTTTTCTAATGGTGTCGTTAGCTTAAGACCTCTTGGTTCAGTGTAAATACAAATCATAACAGATGCACGTATTAAACTGTATCAAGATTTCACAACATGCAAAGCTTGGGAAAAAAATGATAAACCGACGAAAGTTTAATTCTAGTTCTCTATTACGCCCCCATAAAATAAGAGAATAACACTTAATCTAGTTCCATTAAACTATATCAGTACAATCACGTAGACGTCTTGCCAATACCGCCGGTGGTTGAATGCATAAACTACTGCCTTTAATTATTCATTTTTGAGTACAGCAGCCTAAATTTGGAAATTGTAAAGCAGAATTTCGGCTATATTGCAAGTTAACGTAATGAAAGACTTGCACACACCTACATGCTAATAGCCGTCATCGGCAGTTGTAATGGCGTTGTCGGCCAGTGCTGCAGGAATTCAACATTAAATTAGGCGCATCATGCCTACTGCAGTAATTCACAGATGGGTTAGTTTCAATCCGTTTGGTTACAAACTAACTTCCGTTAAATAAACATCATTTTTTCGGAAAAAAAACAAGCGAACATGCATAGTTTGTGCATGCGCATTTTATTTGATATTTGTTTATTTTGTTAGATGAGCAACTGTAGATTTTAGATATTTATTTGCCATCGGAATGACATTGCAGTGGTAAATCTACATTGTGGCAAGTTGCCGAGCTTAGCAAATGCTCTATTTACTCATTTGTCTTGTTGTCAACCTGAACTGGCTTCCTCGTTAACATTGGCATACTTCTAGGTAACGCTGTTTTTTGCAATCATTGGACAGTCTGTCTTCATACTTTAAAATGCTGTTTATTAGCTGTGTAAAAAACAACAAAGAATGAACATTCATAATGCTCTAAGTTTTGTAGGTTTAACTGTGTTAAAATGAACCGAAAGATCGATAATATTGGCAGTATTGGAAACATTTTTTAATAATTTTATTTTCGAACTTGAAATGAATGATGAGACCATTTTATGTCATTTTGACTTAAGCTGATCTGTCGAAAAATCGATCAAGCCAAGATCCATTATCTTCATTTATCATTCATATTTGCTTAGAAATTAAACATCAAATTTTGCATGAGCTCAAGTGCATTTATATATATATATATATATATATATATATATATAAATACATAAAAGCAGTGGTCATTGCATAAAAGCAAAGGCCAGCATAACGAAGAGGAGATTGGTTACAACACATGGCCTGAGGTAGAGTTGGATGAACGAATATACTAACAGATCAGAACAATGGCTGTAGATACTACAGGTAGAAATAAGATTTATTAATAAATGTTATTCCATAGGTATTGTTTTGTTCTTATATATATATATATATATATATATATATATATATATATATATATATATATATATATATATTCTTTATGATGTCCATTACTTTTTAATTTACCAGTATTCTTATAAATTAGGGAAACCACAAATAACAAAGTGGATAAAGGCCATTTATTTCGTGAATACTTATCATTTCTTATACAATCATACATATTTATACATTTTGGGTTTTAAATTGATTATGCTAGTGTGTATGCGTTTTTGTTTGTGTGTATGCGTGTTTGCATGTAACTATACTGGGAAAAATAGCACTTGTATATGTAACAGTGAACAATGCGCACAAATGGTTAATTCTCAAGCTATCAAAACAATAATGACCAGATCTCAGACATCACTTTGCAATACTGCGAGAATGACCTTTACATGCAAACACGCACATACACACAAACCCAAACGCATACACACTCACCAACTAGCCAAAACAAGACAGCAGTAAAAACGAGTAAGATTTGTTACCACTAGCATAATCAATTAAAAACCCAAAATGTATAAATATATGTATGATTGTATAAGAGATGATTAGTATTCACGAAATAAATGGCCTTTATCCACTTTGATATTTGTGTTTTCTAATTATAAGAATATATATATATGTATGTATATATATATATATATATATATATATATATATATATATATATATATATATATATATATATATTCATTGTACCCTTTCTGTGTGCAAAAACAAAAAAGAAATTTTATCAGATATAAGAAAATTTTCTTTCTCATGGTCTTCTCAAATATCTACTCATTAACATATCTTTATATAAAAATTGGAAAGCAAAACAATATAGAAATATATGAACAAAAGAGAGTGTGAAAAATCAGAAACCAATCAAATTGCGTGCGTCACATCCAGTACATGCTTCTTCTGCTTATATAAATCAGCTGCAATTTATTTATCCATAAGGCTTCATATGTGGCTAGCTCCCTTTTGTTTTTGCATTTAGTAATTACTTTGAATGCTACGTCTGGAGAACATGCGTGCGATGTTTCGATGATGTGTTGCGCAATAGCAGACGTGTATTCACCATTTGATTTAAAACAGGCGTTTAGGTTGCAATGTTCTCTCATTCGAGTAATTAACCGTCTGGTTGATCGGCCTACGTAAGTTGATCGACAACTTGCGCATGTATATTGGTAGTAAATAATATTTGATATCGATACTAACGGCTGTTTCTCTTTGATTGCTGGTAAAGGCAAGTGTGTTACCCTAAATAACACTTGTAGTTTCGCTGCATTAAATGTGCGTGTTAATGTTGCTTCAATTTTTTTGTGCCATTCGGGAAACTGCATCCCCCTTAAATGGGATGTTAAGGTAGACTGTTTTCTATTCTGGCCCATAATACGTCTGTTTCTGGTTTATTCCCCTTTTAATTATTGATTCAATTAATTGCCTGGGATAGCCATTAGACATTAAATCGTTAATTGCTTTATTATATTCATTTTCTTTAGAATCTTGACTAACCAACCTGTCAATTCTTGAAAAGCAACCACGAACTGTTGATAATTTATATTGAAATGGCACAAAACTGCTGTAATGCCAAATACTGTCCAGACCATGTTGGTTTATGGTAAATAGTTCTGTTTAATTTACCATTAGTTTCTTTCTTTAATAGTACATCTAGGAAAGGCAGACGGTCATCTTTCTCGTGCTCTGACGTGAAACCGATATTCTTATGTGCTTCGTTGAAACTTTGAAGCAATGTTCGTGATTGCGAACTGTTCTTAAGTACAAGAAATATATCATCCACGTACCGTATATATTGAGCACATTTACTTATGTCACTCTTTAATGATGTATTTTCTAGGTGCCCTAGAAAAATCTGAGCCAACACTAGAGATAAGGGGCTTCCCATTGCGACACCATCAGTCTGTTTGTAGATGCTTCTATTAAAACGAAATCGTACGTCGTTCGTGCATAATAAGATAAGCTTGCGTAGAGTTTGACCTGGCACCGGCGATGGTAATATATCGTGTTCTACCGCTTTGACTATAATGTCAATGATTTCATCAATTGGAACATTTGTAAACAAAGACGTAACATCAAAAAGATAACATAATCTGGTTTTTAACATTTATATCTTGAATTTTGTTTACAAACTCAAACGAATCGGCAACCGAATGAATACCTAGTAGTTTATGTAATGGTTCAAGTAAACGAACTAGCCATTTAGCTAGTGCATGAAACGGAGAATTTACCATTGATAAAATTGGCCTCATAGGACAACCTCTTTTGTGTGTTTTTGGTAATCCGTACATTATTGGTGTAGATGATCCAACTGGCTTGAGCTTCTGTGCAGTGGCCTCATGTTACGTCTTTGTTTACAAATGTTCCAATTGATGAAACCATTGACATTATAGTCAAAGCGGTAGAACACGATATATTACCATCGCCGGTGCCAGGTCAAACTCTACGCAAGCTTATCTTATTATGCACGAAAAGACGTACGATTTCGTTTTAATGGAAACATCTACAAACAGACTGATGGTGTCGCAATGGGAAACCCCTTATCTCCAGTGTTGGCTGAGATTTTTCTAGGGCACCTAGAAAATACATCATTAAAGAGTGGCATAAGTAAATGTGCTCAATATATACGGTACGTGGATGCAGTTTCCCGAATGACACAAAAGAAAGTTGAAGCAGCATTAACACGCACATTTAATGCAGCCAAACTACGAGTGTTATTTAGGGTAACACACTTGCTTTTACCACCAATCAAAGAGAAACAGCCGTTAATGTCGATATCAAATATTATTTATCAATATACATGCGCAAGTTGTCGATCAACTTACGTAGGCCGATCGACGACAGACGGTTAATCACTCGAATGAGAGAACTTTGCAACCTAAACGCCTGTTTTAAATCAAATGGTGAATACACGTCTGCTATTGCGCAACATATCATCGAAACATCGCACGTATGTTCTCCAGACGTAGCATTCAAAGTAATTAATAAATGCAAAAAAGGGAGCTAGCCACATTGGAAGCCTTATGGATAAACAAATTGCAGCCGGATTTATGTAAGCAGAAGAAGCACGTACAAGCATTGAGCTTGAACTGGATGTGACGCACGCAATTTGATTGGTTTCTATTTTTCACACTCTCTTTGTTCACATATTTCTATCTTGTTTTGCGTTCCCAATTTATATACTCAAAGATATGTTCATGAGTGTAGATATTTGAAGACCATGAGAAAGAAAATTTTCTTATATCAGATAAAATTTCTTTTTTGTTTTTGCACATAGGGAAGAGTACAATGATTTTTATTGAAGCTCCGCATTTCAAAAAAGAATATATATATATATATATATATATATACGTATATATATATATATATATATATATATATATATATCATAACAAGTTTCACTATTTTTTAAATATGAGAAAAATTTGTAATCCATGAAATAAAATTTGTAAATGAATCATATTTCCACCAAATATCTATAGCCGTTTATCTGGATTCGTTAATATTTTCGGTCATCCAATCCCAACCGTACATTTGTCGCTAACCAATCCTCTCTTCGTCTTGTCTGTTTTTTTGCGCAACTTTTACAACTTCTTTTGCGTAGCGTCATAGGGTGTGTCATCAATTTCATTTTGAATGTGTCCGCAATTGATGGTCATGTTGTATTTTGCAGCAAATAGGTTATTGTTGAAGGCCTTTTTGTTATGTTTTTGTTTCTGCACATTTAAGCAGGTGTTAAGCTTATTAATTGCCATAGCTTCAAAAGCCGGAAGCATTTTTTCAAATTTCGCCTTGTACAGAACTGAAAAATTGTAACTAATAACAACATGACATGTGAGTAGCACATGTTCACAAATTGCTAATTTTAGTGCAGGAGCCACACCCCTATTTAATGATTTTTGAGGGAGATGCTTATTTATTCTTGAAAACCCCTGATTAAACGCACAGAAAGTAATTTAAAATTAAATTAAATTAGACTGGAACAAAAACAGAACAAATGGGCAGCGTGGTACTGCGGTTAGAGCACCAGATTCGTGCCCTGTCCGCGGCAAATGCTGGCCAATACGTGATGAGTTCCCAATAAGGACGAAACCGGTCTACTGGATGAGTTTCCTTTTCTACACTATACAATTCTTAGTTTTTACTGACAAATGCACTTAATTGGTCAGGTGTTGATATCAAGTTCGCAACCTTAATAATAATAATGGCTATCACCATCTGCGCAACGAATCTTTGTTTAATTATAAAAAACAGGCCTTGCAAAATAAACTATGTCCCGCAAAATACGGCACACCCATCAATTGCGGACACACTCATACTGAAAGTGATGACACATTACATGACGTTACGCAACAAAGACAGACATAGCTAAGAAGGGAATGATTACGACAAATGTACAGGTGGTATTGTGTGACAAAAGTACTAACGAATCCAGAACAATCTTTATACTTACTGGTAGAAATAATATTTATTAATAAATGATATTCCATGGATTACGGTTATTTTTTCTCCAATTTGAAAAAATGGTTAAACTGGCAACGATAAATTTATTAAAGCAACGTGGTTCCCTATTCCACGAATGAATATTAATGCATATATAGCTTATTAATATAGATATGGTGAATGTGTGGTACGGGTGGTTAATTATATATATAATAGGGTGCGCAACCTTAAAGCAAGTATGCTCTAGTTCGGATCTTGGGAGCTTCTATTCTGATACGCTTATGATGAGTTTCCGAGAAGTATAAAATCGATCTATGTTAATTAGTGCTTTTACCATCATATACTACGGTTCGTTTATTCTGAAAATGTGCACATACACATTTATATATATGTGTATATACATATACATATATATATATATATATATATATATATATATTTTTATATACGTATATATATTTTCGTATAATTACACGATTGTTAATTTTAATCCCTCTATAATCGTTGGTAACGAGTCGAAACCAATCAACAAATGAACAGATTAAACAACCATTTATTGCGCGGGTGGTGGAATAATAATTTAAATGAAGTTTTCTAGCTTGAAGTTAGTACCAATATCCATTGTAATTAACATATTGTTAGATCTGCCATTCATTACTCGATCCCGTAATTTTTTTAGGGATTTGATAATTAAATTATATTTGTTGACAGACAAAACGAATTTTTTCGTACCTGAGAGATAAAGAGCACAACAAATAATGATATCACCAAAAACGTTAATCCAAAATTATAAAAAAATAATGACATGCATAGATATTTATTAATCATTCCGTGGAAAATTGTGTTTCAAAAAATAAAATCGATATTAAAATATATATATTGTAATTACAAGTTGGCTTTATCAAAAGAACAGAGCTGCACTGGTTATATAAATTAAAGACAAACTATTAAATTGTAAGTAAAACAAACAATAATTAAATTTCCTAAAACGGAAGAAACCGTAAATACAGATCACGTCATTTAAGGTCTTTTTATACAGGAAAGTTAACAATGTTTACTTTAGCAGAAATAGCACAAACAACTCCACAAGGTGAGCTAGCTATTATGCATGATCTACAAAATCATAATATATTCATATTGGGTTGAATCAGCGTAAAAATACTGATTAAGAGCAATGCTTGAAATGAATTTAACGATTAGAACCACGTTATACTCTCTTATATCTTTGAAAAATTGTCTTAATTAGATCATTTTCTTGTCTGGATGTCAAGTCTTTAATACTTACGCGAACCATACTCTTATACACTGTGAAAACAAACACTCATTTAATCTTGATTATATAGCTATGTCAATTGCCGTAAATTTATTTTTTATCCACTCAAACTGGTATAACTTAATTCGATGTATAAGCTGAGCATGCATTTGTAAAATGTAATAGCGATTCGGTGTCGATTTTTCTAATTTATGCCAATGCCAAATCCGGACTGAGTGCCTCGCTGTAATGGCGATCAAAATCTCCCTCAGTTTCATGCTTGCCACTTTTAGATTTACTCGGTCTCACAGTGTCTCCTACATATTCTAGTTGACAGCAGCCCTAAGGAATTTCAAAATTTTCTGATATTTTCAATGATGCAATAGTTTCCATCAAATTATCCGCCATACATAACACCGTCAAATTATGGTATGTCGCTGCTCAAATTAAATATTCCCAATCAAAGATTGAATATACTGTAAACTTTAACTTAGTGTAAGTCCTAGTTCTTTATAGCTCGGCGTCATGGAAGCTGAATAAGCGGGTTTTATTGCCTGTATTATCACCGTTTCCAGCACGTCGATATGAATATCCATTGATTGGAAACCTCGCCTTGTGGGAATAATTCGTTTTCCACGACTTCGTGTCGCACGTAATGGTTTCTTAAACCTCCGTTTTGAGGGAAAGGAATGACTAAAAATGCCACCATTAGCACACAGTTTTAATTTTTCATCAAATTTCATTCAAATTTGCTATTATGCCAGATCAGCCTTGTGTCAGAGATTGAAATTTTGGCCTTTATAGATTAATGTAAATTAAAATATATCTCAATTATTTTCCACTAGACCATCAACAAGGTTGAATATCAACATGTTTCATCCAAATATCCTTCACAAAATGCTCGTTAGAGAAATGATTTTTTACTATATTGAACTCTGGGTAATGAAATAAATATTCTGGCAACCGGAATGGTTAGCGATCGTCCTATTTGTATATCCTTAATTTGTTTATAAACATATTATAAGACTAAAATTTGTTTGAGGATATGCAAAACTTAACAATTTTTGGTCATTTGGCTTCCGTCACACATTTCAGGACTTCCTTTCGTAAAGTTACTTCGGCAGTCTAATGCGTATCTTTCGAACATAAACGTGTACGAAGATTCATAATACAAATTCGCCACTATATAGTTGGTTAGTCTACAATTTGAAACCATATCAATGAAATAATATTTCTACACTGGAAATTTTAATCAGATTCCCTGTTATACTGAAATATGATAGAAAAAACCCTTTGTAAATGCGCCCTTTTGTCTAATTAGGTTACCAAGCATTTGTTCAACTCATTTTCACGTGTTATGCTGCTGATTGCAAATATTTGATTTCGTTTTGCAATGTATTTGTCAAGACAAGATTGTATTAAGTGTTGCGAACCTAGTAACAAATTAGTTCAGTTGTGACCAGAAGGATAAACCAAAGACACCATGAACGGAAAGTATAATCCCATGTACATTCGTTTCGTGCATACTGGCGACTCATCAGTAGGAGCCGGTATTACCGCCCCTTTAACCCATATATATTTGGTCGAAGAATGCGGAATAATAGTACAGTACAATCTCCTAGACGAATATTTAAACCTGCAATAGTGAAGCTAACAACATATAAAGTCTTCGAAAATGCGACTTCAACGCTAACTCACTCTATATAATATATATACCGAGTCTGTAAAGGATACTAACACTATGGTTATTGTGTTAGTAACCGATATCAACATTATTGTACCGATAAGGTACATGGTACTAACACTATGGTTTCCGAGTCGGAACATGGTACCAACATGATGGATACCAATTTATGCTATAGTTCACCGAAATTGATAATTACAACAATTTCTGAACACCTGTTACTCTAGTAAATCCATACACTCTGGTTTTTATATTTGTGAGTCGTTAGTTTTGTTGCTATAGCATCGAATTTACGCTGACTTGACTAATACCGTTAATATATCATTCTGGGAGTATTCCCAGCTAAAATCAAGTTATAATTACATAAGTTAAGGAACTACTTTTGGTTAGAAGTATAATGGAGGATTAAAAGATTCCATCAACTTCTAATGTGTCTTACAATATAACATTTTCAGGTATTTTCATATATTCTACTGTGGTAATTTATTATCACGCTTCAGTTTAAGTTTAGAAAATCTGCATTATTTTCTGTTCTCAACGAAGATTAAATGCGGCCCTACCGCAGTTGTCTCATTTATCCGTTCAAAATAATGTTTCACTAATTTTACCTCATACAAAAATGAAGAACTAAATTATTATCAATGCCGCGTTTTGCGTACGCGGGTAGTAGCTGTACACGGGCAACTAAATTATTGTATTAAAAAACTTTGAACCAAGCCCATTCATGAATGATAGTAATATCAATCTTCACAGTGCTCGAAAAACAAATATTAATCTTAATTCAGAATATTAAATATCGTTCATTTCTTTACTAATTCCCAAACTTTCCGGTTTTCCTAAAAATTCACCTAGAATACACATTTATTTACCGGTATCTATTTTGAGTTGACAACATTTTTTGATGCTTTTTAATAATTTTTACTTTAAGCTGACGACAGATTATAAAGTAATTATTTCTCTTTACGGGCTAAAATGAAAAATTAAACATCAGCTTAATTTTTATTAACTTGTTCATGCATTACAGCGGGAATCACCTGAAGCCCTGAAGTTAATCCAACATGTTCTTTGTAATATACTAATGGGACTGAATTCAAGGTAAGTTAACTTGTGGAAGTGCATTGCTTCGTCTTTAATTATGAAATTATAACCGTTTAAACTACTGATATTAAGCTTAATATTTACTGATAGAAAGAAAATTTATCTAAGTTGTATTTATAAAACAATTTGTCTATAATAATTTGCCAGTTAAATCTGTGATATGATTTATTTCTGTGCAAAATTAACATGTACGTTAACACCATTTTTAGCTCAATGAATTGGACAAATTTTTTTGTACCAGCCTCTTATCATGGATGTACACATAATTTAAGTCTATTTATATCTCTACAGTTTCCCTACAAGAGATATAATGATGGTATTGCATAATTTCTGTCATCATATTTGTACACTTAAGAAAATTCGTGCTTTACAACAAAATTCTTGTTTAAGTTTTGAAATGCGAGTATTTTTTTAATTGCGTAATCAGAATAAAGCTCATAATTGACCAGGCAGATTTGGTATGCGTTTACCTTTCCAAAAACGATCTAAATGTATAATTTTCTAGTTGAACAAATTAATGAGTTAATGATCACGAAAATGTGATAGCTGTCTCGTGAGAGATTGGTTGTCTAATGCCTTTGCAGTCCTACGTATAATACGTGGACGCGAAATGAAACTATTTTCTTAAACATCTCATACGAAAAGCGACTTAAGGCTTCACCTGCTTCATTCTTCGTGCCGTAAATTCGTCGGATGACAAGGTCATAATTAGATAAACGCACGAATTGCAATTTTGACTGTCATTAGTAGTTCTGTTACTGGAGTAACAGGTGTTCAGAAATAGTTATATTTCTCAATTTTGGTGTACTATAGCATTCATTGATATCCATAATGTTAGTACCATGTATCGACTCGGAAAACATAGTATTAGTACTATGTAACATTTTCGGTACTATAATGTTGGTATCGGTTACTGACACAATAGCCATAATGTTAGTATCCTTTACAGACTCGGTATATATATTTTATATTGGGATTTATCATTGGAGTCGCTTTGTCGAGATGATACGATGTTAGCTACTCTACTACAGGTTTACAAATTCGTCTAGGAGATTGTACTGTCCTATTATCCCACATTCCTCGCCCAAATATACAGTGGTTAAAGGGCGTAATACCGGCTCCTACTGATGAGTCGCCAGTAAGCACGAAACGAATGTGCATGAGATTATACTTTCCGTTCATGCTGCCTTTGGTTTATCCTTCTGGTCACAACTGAACTAATTTGTTACTAGATTCGCAACACCTAATACATACTTGCATATATATCAGTTATCCGCAAAAATCAGTATTTAACTGTTATACATAAATGTAGTTGTTTGAATTAAAGATATTTTCCGCAACTGAAGCTTCTTCCACTTCAGCCTTGGATGATCCATGTGCTCTACATGTGACGAGATGGCTATAATAAAATCATCGATTTCTTCTCGAGCATTCAGTAGGCCATAGCCAATATTTCACTGTTATTTTCACCATAAAATGTCATTTCGTAATATTTTTTCTATTTTCTATGCACAATTGTCGATCTTTTAATTGTGCAACGATAGAACTTTAAATTTAATAAAATATTGATTTATCAGTATACATACACAACCGGGCGCATTAAAATTTTTATATATTTTTGCTCGTGGTCTAATTGGTTTTATCATCATATGTAGCAAAGATGATCATACGTATTATCGTTATTGAAATAAATTTACCATTATTCAACAAATTTAGTTACTCTAAAAAAACTGACAACTTAAAACGCTAATTTTTCATATGATAAGAAGCACAAGTATATGGTAATTTTTAGAGTTTAAATTAAAGTTAGAAAAACAGCAACGCATATCCGTAGTGCGCAAGATAATATTTTTACATCAGAAAGATTTAAATTTATTTGCTTAGATTTGCTTGCAAACTCTACGTGGTCTAACGTACAGATTCAATTAACAGCTTAACCTACACTTTTGATGTCGTTGACAATTTACCGTTGCTAACGGATTTTCGTCAATTAATATGTATTGTAGCATGTCTTTATTTTTTATTAGTACACAATTATTAACAAATTTTGATGGTATAAATTTAGATTTTATACCAAAATAGTTGTTAAAATTTCTACGAACATTTACATACAGACTAATAATGTCTTATTAATTTAAGTGTTAGTGGCTTATGTTCAATTATAATTGAGGAATATCCTCATATTGATATTAGGCATTTCCATTCCGGGGATAAACGAAAGTCGGAAATCAGTATGAGCTTAATCAGCATCTGCTCAGGTGAAAAATGTCGTAAACTTATGCACACAGCCTGTTATTTCATTAATTACAATTAATTTTCGTAAGAGCACGCAGCGAATGTTGGCGGCTTCACTGATGCAAACTTTTGATCTGATTCGCTACCTTACGAGATAAAACTAAGCGACTTAGTGACTATTAGCCCTTTGAGGTATGAAAAATTTTCCGGAACAGGAAATAATTAAATTTTAATTATGGGTTAAATTATGGCAAAGTCAATATGGATCTACAGTGTACGAGCAACAGTTCTTTGTTTGATGTTCATACTATACATATTAAAATTGAGCACATAATTTGAAGATTATTTTACTGAAATTTCCCGAAGATTCTAAATAGGTAAGTAGCCATTGCAAGAGATAGATATAATGTTCGAGAGCGAAAAATGCAGTTTTCCTATGATTTTATAGAAAGTTACATAAAAAGGAGCGGAGGACGTTATTTTGTTTTATTCACAATTATAATTTGTGTCTATTCAGAAGCAAACAAATTAAGGTTAATGAAAACGCTAGGTCACATCCTGAGTTCACTTTGTATTTGACAACATTGATGAGGAAGTGTTTTTTGTTTCAAGATATTCAGTGCAATCTGTGAATAGATTTGTGTGATACACGACCTCTTCCAGGTAATCCAAAACAATTAAACGAATAGCAAAGTTTCATAAAAAAATTATTTCTCTAATAACTTATGTCAGGGAAACTCTAAAAATGCTTCGATATAGAAATAATTTACTCAGATTATCATAGAAATTTTATTTTGGAATTTGTTTATACGGTTTTGTCCATTTTGAAATAATGCGACACGAGATTATTTTTGATAAATCCAGTTGCGTATCTTCAAATTGATTGTCGGCTATACAGTCTGACTCAAGGGCTACCCTGGTCGTTATTAGTGTATTTCATTTGAAATATGACACAACAAAGCTTCAGTAAACAACGACTGGAATTACATAAAACATATATACCTTCAAATTCATATTTGCGCGCTTGATATAAACAAAAAACCCACCATGCATATATATGTATTCATACCACCAACACAATTAAATGAAAACCCTGGATGTATATAGATGAATGATTGTAGAGCGAAGTTTAGCAGTCTCGTAATAAATGGACATTATCACTATTATTTATAAATGTGTTTTTCTTCCTAATTAGAAGTATATATATATATATATATATATATATATATATATATATATATATATACATTATAAAGAGAATTTATGTTTCAACGGAAATTCATCCAGTTCACCGGACTTGGTTCTCATTAGAAGTTCTTTAAGCATTGCTTGACTCTTGCCGCGGACGTGACTCGAACCGAGCACATTTACTTCAGAGTCTAAAATGCTATCCAATACGCTATCTGGCCACACAATATACAGATGTATTAGTTTTATACTTACGTATATGTTTTGCTCGTTTTTTCTTCAGGTTCAAACTATATGGCGTCTATTTAGGCATAAAATTCTAACTAGCCACCGCCAGAGTGTCATTATACAGTAGACACCACGTTACCTGGGAAATCGATATTCTATCAAAGATTTATTTAATCAAAAAATTATTGATTGCTCAGGTGGGGATAATACTTATTTAAATCAGGTTTACGTACTTGATCTAAACAGAAAAACAGTTATATACAAACTTTGCGATGAAAATTAGGAATTGTAAATTGTAGCGTGAGTAATTCATCAAGAAGAACGGTTTCATCCTTATTGGGAACTCTTCAAGTATTACCCAGCTAACATTGCGCAATCAGCAATCAGTGACAGCTCGACACATAAACTGATTACAATATAGCCAGATTAAATAAAATTATCCAATAGCCCTTATTTTAAAGTTCATGGAAATGATATGCCTCGCTGGATGAGGCAATAACGGGTTTTGACATTTAATAAAATGTTAGACTTCAAGCTGAAATTGGTCATCTTTGTGACATGTACACAGTAGCTGTAACACAGTCGGCCAAATAAATTAAACTTTTCGAACGTCTTTGGCTTAATTTAGTAAGGAGCTTCTCCACCAGACGTGATTAAAGTCGAAACCTTGTAGTCTGATTTCCTTATTAACTAGGATGTCTTTAATTTAGTGTTCTATAAAACAACATTTGGCATGTCTAAAGGATAATATTTTTACTCCTTGTTTCTACTGATAGCTAATATCGGTATATTGTCAACGGGATACCGATGAAACTTTTGAAAATAACAAGTTTAGCTTAGTATTGACTGTGCAGCTAATGCCAAATAAGTCTACTTAAATTATAAGGTCAGTGCTGACAAATCGTGTAATTACTATTAGCCTTAGAATACCGTTACACAATTGGTAAACAAAAGACGTTACACCTCGTTTCTACCCTGCCTCCTTCGCATGCATTATTATGTGTTTCTAAATGCTCTTTCTTGTTTTCTTTCGTTTTTGTATAATTATGCCTTTCTGCTACGCAGATTGACACGATCTGCTGACCCAATGGCTGCAAATTCTCCGTACTACGTCGTCTGGTTACTAACCTTGAACTTGATCGATTAGAAGTGCATGTTCCACATACTATTAAAACACTATGCACTAGATTTTATGCCAACAAAACTTTGAAAAAGTTACCTAAATCTAACAAAAATGATGAATTTTAGTTAGGTTTTTTAAATTTAAAAAGGTTGTTTTTGAACTACATCATTCAAGCGTTGGTTGGGCCATTTTAAGATAAATTAAACTTTCTGAAATGCTAAATACTGTTTGTTGCGAAGACCTAATATATATGCAAGTATGTATTAGGTGTTGTGAACCTAGTAACAAATTAGTTCAGTTGTGACCAGAAGGATAAACCAAAGGCAGCATGAAAGGAAAGTATAATCTCATGCAGATTCGTTTCGCGCTTACTGGCGACTCATCAGTAGGAGCCGGTATTACACCATTTAACCACTATATCTGAAATGTTGTACATAGCATAATTTTGTGAACCATATTCATGTATAATTACAGAAAATGAGTTCTTAAACTGAGCAGAATTTAAGTGTAGTACTGCGGTCTGTACATTTTACGTGGAATGCTGCATAGCTATGCTGATGACATGAATGAAGTTTGTGAGCTTTCACACATTTTAGGTAGCGTTTACAGTTTTTAGTCTCATTTATTATTTTTTGCGATAGTATTGTACACATATGTCATACTGCTCTAGCATAATCTTTTTGTAATATAGTAAAAAAGGTGGTCTTCCATACGAAGGTATCGATCCTATTGTGCAATAACTTAGCATCAGCTGGCCAAATATAACGATGCCAGTTAATTACGGAAAATTGAAATATTATGTTGAACAACCTTATATACACATTCTAAAAGATATACTTGTTGTCTCAGTGCTGTCCTTTTCGTTTCGGATTTGACCGCATTTTGCTTGTGCGGGACAATTGGTAGCACTCATAGGTCAGTAAAATCTTGAACTTCCTTCATATTCAGATGATGTAATTTTTGGCCTCAATTGATGGGTTCTCACTTGTCCCTTCTTCTTTAAGCCTTCAATTAGCTGATTGTCTGAAAATAACGTTGGATCAAGATTTTCCATTGTTCTTTGACCAAATTTTCGAGACTTCATTTCCAGTCTCATCTTCAGGGTTGACACAATATGCACAGGAGTAAAACACAACTTGTGACAAATGTGGTATTCTCATTCAAGACAGATATATTTATATCTATTTTAATTCTAAAAGTACTTTTAATTGTCTGCCCTAATATCCGGTCTTCATACCTAGTCTCTAATACTCAAATGTATACAAAAACTTATCCCTGTCCCCCTCTGCGCACACAACTACTTATAAACATGTGTATTTTACTAAAGTGACATTTATTGAATAACTATAAGCACAATTAATGTATTGACAAACACGCCTATCACTGATATCTATATTTTAATTTCTGTTCCGGACGCATAGAAAGATCAACAAATTTTGAATTCAATGTTGCAGTAATCCTCACATGCCCCCCAGTTCACCTAATTCCAACCAGCTTGCAATCGGTTATAGACAGAGAGATTAAAAAACTATTGAGAGTCTATAGAGTATTATTCTATCGTTTTGACAAGACCGAATACGGAGTTTACACTAACCAAATCGTCTCTCAGCCAAATACACATTAATACTCATATCCTATATAAATTAGTTTCTCAATTAAAATATCTGTATCGTATATACCTATATAATAAATTTTATATTTAGTTACTTATTCATAATTACATATATACTCACTTCATATATAAAAAAAGAAAAAACATCCATGTAATTCCATAGGCTATATATAATGTATATATAGATAAGCATATAAGCAACCATGTGGGTTATTCCCACATCTTTTATAAATATCTTTATATACTTCATATATATACCTATCTATATATATATACCTACGTGTATACACTATATATATAAACGAATATATATATATATATATATATAAACAGCAATCTTTTATATTTAAATTTTATTTTTACTTATTTATATTTAAATATACACACACCCACATCTTATAAAATATCCATTTATACATACGTCCACACGCTATCTCAGTATATATAGATAAGCATATAAGCAACCATGTGGGTTCATCCCACATCTTTTATAAATATCTATATATTCATGATATATATATATATATATATATATACGTGTATATACCATATATATATAATATGAATCTCATACAAGCAACACTGTGAGTCCCGCAACGGATAAATTATATCAGTCAAAATACTTTTTATATATCTCTTTTATTGTCTATCTATATACCCCTAGATATATATATATATATATATATATGTAGATATATGTATCTATAGGCAATTGAAATGGGTTCTTTTAAAATTCAACCACTTACAATTTCTCCTTGCGTGTATAGTATATATACTAATTTTAATTACAATTTATATGTATATATAAATATCAAAGTGTATATATATTCCCGTCTACACCTCATATATATATATATTATATATATATACATAATGCCTATCTCAATTCACATAAGCAACCATGTGAGCTTTTCTCACCTTATATATAAAATCTAAATATTCTTCTACATATATATTGTTAATATCTAAATAATCATTTAAGCAACCATGTGAGTTCACCCCACATCTTATATGAATATTTAGAATCATCCATATATATGTATTTGCGAAATATATATATATATATACCCATATTTGTTAAATATCTTTAGATAAACATATAAGCAACAACGTGAAATTCTCTCACATCTTATGTAAATTGAAATGTTCACCATATATATACATATATAACTATAGCCATATTACCGCTCTCTAACTCCATCTTATTCGTTCTGTTTTTTCCCTTTCATAGTCGCGGTCTCTTATTTAGATTTATTGATAGCTCTGATTCCTCTAATCTACGTTTCTTTCCATTCGAGAAGGCTTCATTAAATATTGGGCCTAATGATTTTTCTACACATGTCATATTCATGACGTTCATTCCTGATTTTATTTCAATTGATTCTCTAATCAACCTGGTTAATCTATTTCGGTTACATAGTGCAATCCGTTTACAGCCGTCCCAGTTTATCTGATGACCTGTCTCCATTGAGTGCCTGGCTAGATCTGATCTATGACTATGTCTGTATTTGCATGCAGTCTTATGTTCACCTCTATTATCAAAAGCATTTTGACTGATATAATTTATCCGTTGCGGGACTCACAGTGTTGCTTGTATGAGATTCATATTATATATATGGTATATACACGTTTATATATATATACATATATATATATATATATATCATGAATATATAGATATTTATAAAAGATGTGGGATGAACCCACATGGTTGCTTTTATGCTTATCTATATATAATGAGATAGTCTGTGGACGTATGTATAAATGGATATTTTATAAGATGTGGGTGTGTGTATATTTAAATATAAATAAGTAAAAATAAAATTTAAAAATAAAAGATTGCTGATTTTATATATATATATATATATATATATATATATATATATATATATATAATGTATATATATATATATATATATATATATATATATATATATATATATATTCGTATATATTAGTTTATACACGTAGGTATAGATATATATAGATATATATGAAGGATATATAGATATTTATAAAAGATGTGGGAAGAACCCACATGGTTGCTTATATGCTTATCTATATATACATAATATATAGCCTATGGAATTATATGGATGTTTTTTATATGAAGTGAGTATATATGTAATTATGAATAAGTAAATAAATATACAATTTATTATATAGGTTTATCCGACACAGATATTTTAATTGAGAAACTAATTTATATAGGATATCAGTATTAATGTGTATTTGGCTGAGAGACGATTTCGTTAGTGTAAACTCCGTATTCGGTCTTGTCAAAACGATAGAATAATACTCTATAGACTTTCAATAGTTTTTTAATCTCTCTGTCTATAACCGATTGCAAGCTGGATGGAATTAGGTGAACTGGGGGGCATGTGAGGATTACTGCAATATTGAATTCAAAATTTGTTGATCTTTCTATGCGTCCGGAACAGCAATTAAAATATAGATATCAGTGATAGGCGTGTTTATCAATACATTAAGTGTGCTTATAGTTATTCAATAAATGTCACTTTAGTAAAATACACATGTTTATAGGTAGTTGTGTGCGCAGAGGGGGACAGGGATAAGTTTTTGTATACATTTGAGTATTAGAGACTAGGTATGAAGACCGGATATTAGGAAGACAATTAAAAATACTTTTAGAATTAAAATAGATATAAATATATCTGTCTTGAATGAGGATACCACATTTGTCACAAGTTGTGTTTTACTCCTGTGCGTATTGTGTCAACCCTGAAGATGAGACTGGAAATGAGGTCTCGAAATATTGGACAAAGAACAATGGAAAATCTTGATCCAACGTCATTTTCAGACAATCAGCTAATTGAAGGCTTAA